>PVJA010000348.1:0-116192 GCA_004027025.1 Myocastor coypus | reverse complement strand
TACAGCTCAAAACCACCTAGTATATACATAACCTTTGATTTAGCAAGACCATGTAGAGAAGCAATCTGACAAAGGCTCAAAAGATATATGCATGAGGTTGTTCTGCAGAGCACTCAGGAAATCAACTAAATTTCCCAACTGTGGGAGCTGATTATCGTGGCTGTCCACTACAATGGAAGACCAATAGCCATTTATAAAGAGGATGGTATTTATCAACCTAGGACACTGTTCTCTCTCTCTCTCTCTCTCTCTCTATATATATATATATATATATCTATATATATATATATATATGTATATATATATATATATATTTGTCCAGCCCTTTATAAGTTGTAAACATTAATTTCTGCAGTAAATTATATATATATATATATATATATATATACATATATATACATATATATACATATATATATATGTATATATATATGTTTTAACATGAAAAAGGTAGGTTTTCAAAGAGCGTACAGAGTCTAAGCCAATGCTGTAAACATCAAAGTACACAGGTGTCAGAAGTATGGGGGAAATTGCACCAAAATATTACTAGTGATTATTTCAAGGTGATGGATTATAAGTAAATTGGTTTTACTTGGGGTATCTCTCTCATAATTTTCCCATAGCAGATACATTCCACATGTAATCATTTTTTTTAAAGTCCTGCAATCCTCGAGCACCTTCATTTCAAACTTTTGAAGGGTTGTTCATTACTTCCAGTGGATCTGTTCTGCCCTTAACTCCACAAGGATAACATCCAATATGGTCAGCGTCCATCTGCAGGACCAGTAAGGTGTTGGTGGCAAAGCTGGCAGAAAAGATGATGTCTGCACTCCGTAAAGGAGGTTTCAGACATGCTCCTACCCCCTGCCTGCAGCTCTGTGCCTGGACCAGATTTTCTTCCCAAGCTCTGCTCACCTGCTCTGGCAGGCATTCAAATTCCTTCCCCAACATTCTCCATGGCTTTTGAAAAGAGAGTGGGTTTTCAAGATTCTTTACTGCCTTCCTCCCTGCACATAAAGATAAAGAATTATTTATCTCTCCTCTCCTGTTAAATATGTCATCCCTTCTCTCCAAGTCTACCTCCTCCCATGTTCTCCCAGGTCAGTGGAGCCGCGGGTGCTGCTTAGCTCCATGGTTATTGGAATGTTTACGCAGCTCTTTCCCCATGCCCTTGGCTGAACAGCTTTTCTCTTCTTGTGTCTCCCAACACAACATTTAAATCAGTGCATTTGCCTCTCCCTGTTAGCCTGCAATGTCAAGCCCTGTCTCTGCCCAAATAAAGCAGGATGGACGCTCCAGTCTGCATATATGAATGGCCCTGGAGAAAGGAATCTGCTCCCTGTCCACCTCGGTAGACGTTATCCTTCACTGCCATTGCTCTTGACAGCCTAGCTCATAACCTTGGAGGCTATCTCTGTAGCCAGCTACGTTGCGTATATTCCAGAGGGAATTCTCTTACCGACATAATTGCTTACCTTTCTGAAGTACTTGTCTTCAAGAAGCATAAAATCTTACTGGGAAGACACGGCACAAATCTTAAACTGCTCACGCAGCAGCCGTTGGCCTCCCACATCGCCTGTCAACTGAGTCTATGCTTCCAAACTATTCTTGTTCACTAAATTCACTTCCTACTTCACCTGTCTTGGCTGCATATCTTTGTGGGACTTTGTCCTGCTGAACACCACCTCCTCCATGAAACTCAAGCGGGTTTGGGGGCTTTGTCTTAGACCCACCATAGCTTGGATTATTTTTAGTTCTGTGTCTTGGGCCCAAGACACTGTATGTCTCTGATCTTCACCTACAGACTGATGACAATGTGTACTGGCTGCTGATGTATTTAGGCAGAGCACAGACCCAGCTGGAGTCTGCGAGTAGGGCTTTGCTGTCCCGGTCTGGAGCACTTTCACTGTTCCTCTTCTCCAGATGGGTGCAGAGGAGCAGGGTGCAGATAGACTTTGACAGAAGGGATGGCATACTCATCACAAAGGGATGGAAAAATAATTATTTTCTGAAAAAAAAAAAACAAAAAACCTAAAGCAACCCTTAACACATCAACCTTTGAATAATAATTAATAATGATAATTTATTATTCTTATGCAGAATCATTCCTGCCTTAAGTAGTGGGGAGGAACAAGGCCACCTAAGGAATAGGAGCGGAAGGACTGGTGGAGGTTTGAGTTTTGGTTTGTCTTATCACCGAGCCGCTCCTTTTACTTCTCCTTTCAAGAGACACAGTAGAGTCAGCTAAATGAGCTGGAACCAGACTGCAGACAACCAGGGAGTCAATTTTAGGTTGTAATGAATAAATTATACAGAGGGCTTCGGCTTCCATTGTCTCTGTAGTTGACATGTTGTTCCTCAAGCTCTGTATAGCCAAGGAGTTGGCCTTTACCTGGACCAAAAGACACAAAACACCTGTGTGCACACCCTGGCCATAGGCAGTGTTATGCTTGGCTTCTCCGCGACCCCAAGTTGCATAGCAGCTCTGTTTTTGTTTTGCTTTTGCTCCAGCAAAGTGCAGTGGGAAGAGAATCCCTCCTTCCTGCAGGTCATCCTGCAAACAACCATAAAGCTATCAGCAAAAAAAGGCTGACAGGCCACTCTGCTCAATCTGGCTGATAAACTTAAACACATCTTGGTGGTTTTCTGACAGGTTGGGAGTTGACAGCTTGATAAATGGGAAGGAGACACCCTGAATTTGTCGGTGACAGGTGCAGTTTCCATGAACTCGCTTTTTCCCCTGTAGCAGCTCCGGCTCCTGGAGGGGATGGGAATGCTTAGCTTGGGCTCCCTTGCAAGGCCGTGCAGCAGCATTTCTCAGAGTGATGGAAGACCAGTTAACCTCCAGATTCTTCCTTAGCATCCCGTGTTTTCCAAAACAAAAGCTAAACACCAACCCATCAATAAACAAACAGAAATTCTTCTGAACTAAGTATTAAAAACCCTACAACAGAATTTTTGCTAGAGTTCAGCAAGGAGATGCTTTCTACCCCCAAATAATGCGGCTTAAAGCTGTCAAGGTGAATTAGCATCAGTTCGCACAAATATCTTAAAATCACTCCAGATGCTTACTTGCTCTGTTCTATGCAATTTCTCAGTCCAACTTTTAAACCAGGAGTACCATTCTCTGTGATAATGATTCAGAGCCTGATTTGTTCCCAGTTTCCTGGTTGTGTAATCTTGGGCTGGGACTATAATATCTCTGATCCTTGCGTTCCTCATCTGTGACATGGGGAGTTATTTATTGAGCAAATTACCTACTGAAGGCTTACTTTAGGCCAGATACTTTGTAGGTACCACGGGTCAGTGGGGATGAGCCGGATAAACAAGCCCCATGCGTAAAGATCTTATATGTCAGTAATATTTGTGGGATCCAGCTCCTTTACCCAATCATCTGTAATTAATCACTGGTCCTCTATTGTAGGCTAGACATTACTGTGGATGATTGTGGTTCCACTGGGGAAAAGGGCAAGTTTTCTCGTTTGTCAGAATATATATTTGAATAGAAATCATACAGAAGAGATGAACAGAGGTAAGGCGAGGAGACTGCGTGCAGCACTGGCCTATAGCAAGCTGGGCCCCAGTGGTTCCTCTGTGCTCCTCCTCCTCCTCCTCTTTGGATCGTTGTATCACCTGGGACCCCTGCCTCAGGCCAGTCGTCCAGCTGACTCAGGCTTTCTGTGCTCTGTGTTTGCATTAGACAGAAGCAGGTGAATCTCACCTGAGGACAGTCTGGCCTGGGAGTCTGCAGACCCACTGCACCTACTGCCTCTCACAAATCCCTGCATTTTCCTGTTTGCCTGTGTTGTGATATCTGATATAAGCTAAAATAGCTTAGGCTTCCTTTTTCCTGACGATCTACCCCTTTCCACTCCCAACTCAGAAACACAGACTTTAGAACTATACCTCATGGACAAATTTAAAGTTTGGCATTCGAATGTCCTGATTCCCAAGGTATTTGTTTTCATGCTCTGGGAAACAGATTTTACTGTTTCATCAAAAGTACTCAATCAATACCAGTGGAGGTGACTGCATGCAAAATGCTTTCAGGAGTTCCCAGCAAGAAAGCAAGAGAGCAGGGGGTCTTGGGGCCCACTGCACTGTGGAACTGTCTGCCTTAGAGGTGTCTTCTCTGTAGGGAAAGCCCTTCTTCCCACCTTTTAACACCCTCTCTCTTGAACATCTTTCATGAGCAAAGGTTCTTGGGTTCTGGACCTTAGGTTCTCAGGCTCCATCATAGAATAAGGAAGCTCACTCCCAACCTCTCCAACCCTCACTATGGTTAGGAAGCTGGAGAAGAACTAAAGCTACATGTGAATAAACTGCAAAATATTGTCAAAAAATGTGCTACCTACAAACTGATCACGGTGACTGGATGACAAGTGGTTAGATGGGGCTGCCAGGATGGTCCCTTGGAGGAGGAGGCAATGACTGAGACCTGAAGGATGGGCAGGAGTCCAGGGAGAAAGTAAAGGCAGCAAAGCTGATTTCCAGTGGGCTGGGAGGAGAGGGTAGGACAGGATAGGGATAACGAGGCCACGCATGCCATGGAAGGACAAGGTGGGAGCTGGCAGCCTGGTCACTGGGTGAAGGCCTCTTGTGTTTTTAGCTTTAGCAACTGGCCGGATTATAGCAGATACTTTTCCTAGGCTTGCAGAAGGGCCATGTGAATCTCAGTGTCTCCTCGTATGCAATGAGTGCCTTCTGAACAGTTATATCACATTTCTGAGCATCAGTTTTCTCCTCATTGCATCTAGGGATGTTGAGGGATTGTGTGAAGAGGCCCTCGGTATATCCTAGTGTGGTATGAAACCCTGAGGCCTGCTGGTCCTTTTCTCTTTCTAGCACTGCCTTCCGTGGATTGTTACCCAATTCTGCCTTTCTGAACTCAGAGTCTGTTTGTGGCCCTGTGCTGGGTGTGAAGAGCATGCAACATCTCATCCACACGTCAGGGCGGCTGTTGTCACTCTGCTCTCTCCTCCCTTCCAGGGTCAAACACATTCTTTCCCAAGTCCTTCCTTCCCCTCCAGTCATGCCATATATATCCTGCACAGGGGTGTTTAGGCTCCCTTTTCCTCTCTAGGGGTAATTTCCTGGTAAAAGCAGAGATTAAGAAGTGTCTGGCTGCACTGAAACACTGACAGTGACTGGGTCACCCTTTCCTTAGATGGCCTGAGAAGTTCCTTCCAATTTAATGATACTAAGCTTCGGCCGAACATTAATTCAGAGCACAATATTGTCCTTGTGGCATCAAAGTTAAGGTCCCTGCTGTCCTGTTTCCACTACTGTCCCGAATGTAATTACAAGCTCTTCACTGTTGTCTCTGACTGATGTTCAGAAGCAAAATTAACTAGACTCCTTCTTGCCTCTTTTCTGGTGAAAATTTATAAACCACTTTAAGGAGATGTAATTCAAGAACTTCACAAGTCATCCACTTAAAGCATACAGTCAGTAGTTTTGCTGTATTCTCAGATATGTACAACTGTCATGATGATTAATTTTAGGCGTTTTTATCATCTTAAAAAGAACTCCCATTAAGATAGCTTTTAGCTATGAACTCCTATCTTGCTGTTCTTTTGCTCAGCTATAAGCAACTCCTAATTTACTTCATGACCCTAAAGGTTTTTCTCCTCTGATCTTCCATCGGGATTGAATCATAAAATACGTGAGTTTTTTCTTTTGTGGCTGGCTTCTTTCACCTAGCATAACATTCTCCACTTCCATCTATGTAACGTACATTAGCCTCTTGTTCCTTCTTATGGCTGAATGCCATTCTGTGACTATGTCAAATTTTGTTTATCCTTTCATGGGCTGATGAACATTTCGGTTGTTTGCAACTTTTAGCTATGGTAGATAATGCTGACAGAAATAAGTGTGCATAGGTTCTCTTTGAGTGAGTCTTCCTCCTATAGAATGACAAGGACCATTATCTTAACCATGAATATAGACTGTGTTTGTCACTCAGTGTCAGGACTCAGGCTACATCCATCTCCCTGAATCCTCATGTTCCTGGACTGAGATGGGGGTCACTGTCACACTCCTTTATAGATAAGGATCCCAAGGATTATGAAATATAAATAATACAAGGGAAAACAGAAACATAGGTAGCATCCAGGTTTGTTTTTCTTCTTGTCAGAGTGAAATATAAAAGACAGAACATTAGGCAGGCCCTGAAAATGTTTACCTCTAAGGGGTCACATCCATTGTGACATGTATACTTCCCCAAAATTTTATATTCTTTCATCTAGAAAACAAATGATATTCACACCTTGATGTTTTGCATCTAAAACCAGCTTATAGAAAGACAACACTGCCCTGATTGTGCATATGTCTCACCAACAATGTCCTTCATTTGTGGCACAGCTCTGATAGCACCAAGGTCCCTGAGGCCAGCCATATACACGGAGTTATGTAAAAACCAACCACAGATGGTTAAAAGGAGCCTCATCTCTGCTCAAATCTCATACATTACATTTGTTTAGAGCACGTCCTCGCAGACACACTTGGTCAGATTTGCACATGTGGTGCACTTCCGAGGCGCTTTCCACACTCTCCCTGGTCAGCACATCCCAGCCCTAGGTCAGTCTTGCTGATTCCACCCCTCACACGATTCTTTCTAGCCATGCACCGATTTCGTGCCATAAGACATCCAGAAAGTCCTGATAAAGACAGACCTTTCCTTGGGTGGAGCTGGAATCAGAGGAAGCAAAAGGGGCTGGTAAAGCAGTAGCAAGTGGAGAGTAGAAGGAAAGAGGGGCAAGCTAACAATTACAGTCCTGCTTTGCCTAGCACCAGGTATATGGGAGAGGCACTGTATGTATTTTGAGAAGTATTATGTGATTTTATCATTTTGCAAACATCACGAAGTATGCTTCCACATACACGATGAACAAAACACAGCATGACATTACACCAAGCCTAAGAAGAAATGATATCGTTGAAAGGGGCCATAAACCCAAGATGTATGAAGTTGTAGTTGGTGTAATATGGCAGACTGAGTATGCTAAACTTTTTTTTTAAGCAAAAAGGAGTACATGTAACAATAAACAGCATAGTAGAGTTAAATATATAAACTAGTAATACTCATTTATTTTTACTATCTTTATGTCCTATGCTTTAATATGATTAGCAGTAGAATAGGTTGATTTGTACCAACATCACCACACATGATGTGATGGCAGCTGTTGTCTCACCAGGGGGCAGGAGTTTTCCAGCCCTATAAAATGATCTGGGACCACAGTCTTCTTTATAGCTCACTGTGGACAGAAGTGCAATATAGTTCTCTACCTACATGTTTCTACAATGCACCTCACCTTTTCATTAGTAGAAATGAGAAAATTATGCTTCATTCTAGAGGCTGCACCCAGGTGACCCGAGCAATAGAATATTATGCAGAGCAAATTGATACATCACATGCATATTCCACTGAACAGAAGAACAGCAGAATGATGTGCCTACTTGTGACTGAATTACAAATGGTTGGTATTATCCATACAGTTGGTCCTCATTATTCACAGAGCCCATATTTGGAAATTTCACCAACTCCTTAAGTATCACAATACACCCTAGACTTTAGTAGTGATTTGCAGACATGAGCATAGCTGCAAGGATATTGGACTGGCCGGACACAGGCCTTCCCAGCTCAGGTCAGTCACAGTGGTGCTCTTCTTTCTTGTTTCAGTTCACACACATAACCAGAGCATTCAAGGGAAATGGGGGAGGGCAGGGCAGCCCAGGAAGCTCTGGCTCCTCAGACAGGTGAGGAAGTCTGGGTCCAGCCCTAGCACCTATTAGCGTGGCCATGGTAGGCAAGTCACTCCACATTCCAGAACTTTCCTCCTGTGAGGAAAAGAAAGCAGAATCACCAGGGAAAGCTACTGCTGGGATGTCACACTACTGTTCGTGTGCATATGTGTATTTGTACATAGTTCCCCATACAGAAACGACTCAGTATTCACTAATTCAGTGTCCAAAGGAATTTTATAACTATCATAAGAGAGAATTGATATGTTATTGATTTCATGGCCTCAGGCTAACTTGGGCAATGGAAAGGAATCTGCACCCATTTTTGGTAACTAGCAGAGGGCCGGTGAATCTGCTCAGCGGACATCTGCTCAAAGCTCAGAAGTTTAGACTCTCTCCTGTTTTCCACAGGAAGCACCACAAAGACTTAGAATGACAGACCTTAAATTTTTTGTTTTTGTTTGTTTTTTTGAGACAGGGTCTCACTATACAGTTCAGGCTGGCCTTGAACTCACTTTTGTAGTCCACGCTGGTCTCGAACTCACACCGATCCTCCTGCCTCAGCCTCCCGAGTGCTGGGATTACAGGTGTGTGCCACCATGCTCAGCCCTGGACCTTAACTTTAATGATTATCTCTGCCTCTCCCAAACTCCTTCATGGGCCTTTTATTGAGATGAAATCTGACATAAAAATCTTAATATGCAAATCAGATAAAAATAGAGCTGTATCCGTGGAGAACAGGGCCAAAGGGGAACCCTGGTTTGGACAGCACGGATCATCCTAGTGTTCTTTCCAATCTCAACCCTAGAAGTGCCCTTGGGGAGGTATAGAGAAGTTGTACAGAAAAGAATTGGAAGAGCAATGACTTAGCCCGTGCATCCTTATGTTTTGTGCAGTTTCAGACTCAATAAGGTAAATTCCCTTATAGTTTGAGTTTGAGATGTGCTAAATAGAACTTGCTATCTTCTGTGAGATGCTATGACTTTTGCAGGGTTATTCCCCCAAGGAACCAAATGGCCAACACTAACTTGCCTCTACTTTATCTCCAACACACAGCTTCTTGGCCATTGTAATGGAGAGCATTTTCTCAGTTGACAAAGAGAACATGTCAAATATCAGCTGATTTCACTTCTAAAATAGGATATGTGTAATGCTTGGCATATAAATTCTGGCCACTGGCAATTCCATAATGCAGGGGAGGAAGATGTTGCGTTGTTAACTCATAGAGCTTGCATGCAAACTATAGATAACTCTAATATTATTGTTATTGAAATTATAACTTTTGTGGAAGAGCTCAGTGATTGAGCATGCCTAGGGTCTGGGTTTGGCCCCTAGAACTAAAAATTAACAAATTTAAAGGAAGCAGTGAGTGCTCTCTCTCGCCATATTTATCTGTGTGTCTGTCTATGTGTTTTCAGAATTTTCCCTCATTTGTAAAATTAATATCCAGAAAGACAAATGTGCTGAGGTCGGCTTCACAATGAGGTAGGCCTCTTGCCTCTTGGCTCACTACTGAGCCCTCTCTGCATGTTGTCTCTGGAGGTTCTATCACTAAGGGCACCTCACAAAACAGGAGCTAAATGCTCAGCAACAAGAGACACTTCCTTGACGATTCTAGTTTACCCTTGATCTGGGCTTCTACCCTTTCAACAAGGGCTGGAGGCCCAGAGGAAAAAGAAATGGGAAAAGTCCCCTTTTGATTTTTGAGTTTTAAAGGGATTTAAGGGTACATCTGATTGTCCAGATTTCTGCATCTCTGCTGACTTTGGAGTCAAGGCTTGCGTGAAATGATTACATTCTCTTTCCTTCCAAAAACGGTTCCAATTAGAGGAGTCTGTTGGGCTTTGGAGTATTTTGAAAGCAGAGGACTTGTGTTTACATTTGACCCAAGGAATGGCTGCCATCCCTGAGTTCCCTGCCCTAGATCCTTTGCGTGCCAGACTTAAGCTTAGCTCAGCCACTCTGTCTTTCTCCCAAGTACTCTTGTGAACTCCCATTCATAATCTTAGACCAGAGGACATGGCCCTACCACAGCTCTGAAGAGGAGCAAAGAGCTGCAGTGTCTTATCTGGAAATCCTGCCTCTTGCTGCTCTTTGTCCATGTGCTGACATGGCTATTCTGTCACTGCTCTCTCTTTCCCAGCACTGATCATATCACCACACCACCCCCAGACCACCACCTCCAGCCAAGTGCAAAAGCCAACACAAGAAACAAACAGATGCTCCCCGAGTAGCCAGACAGGTGGACATAGCAAGAGACTTTGTGCGCATGGTGCTTGCTCATCCCTGGGAGATGCTGCTAGCTAGATGTCCCATAGCCCACAGTTGTATGGACAGAGCAGAGATGGAGCATACAATGTGCCTTCCTTGCCCAGGATACCCTGCTGACCCTTGGGCTCTGCAGGGCCTTGGGTAGGACTTGGGCTAGGGCTAAGTCTATTCAGCTCTTATTCTGGGAGCCTGCTTCTGCTGAGGTGGATCAGTGTACACATCACGAAGCCAGACTTTGGGGTCACATCATGCCAGCCAGGAAACCCAAACTATCCTTCGTTTACCAACACCACACTGGATCATGGATACTTAGCTGCACATGTATACATTCACACAGGCAGACACCCCCACAGAGAGAGAGCCCCCCAGAGAGATGCTGATAACCCCCAGGCACACATTTACATAACACAAAGGTTATATAGAGATTACCCCCACCCTCACCCCCATGGATTTGAATACACAGAGCCACACAGCCACATATAGAGACATAGCTGTGGAAAGGCACTTGAAATTGTGCTCCTGTGTACAGACACACACCTCCAGGGACTCCCACCTCCCAGGCCACAGGAACAGACAGCATTTGTATGGGATGGAGACTGACTGGAGGAGGGAGGGCTAAGATGAATTCAAAGCATCTCTGTTCTTAGAAATAAAAGCCAGGCTGATCCATGTGAGACCTAATCTGGCCCGCTGGCAGCGCAGCTGGCCCAACAGCCAGGTGTAATAAAACATAGAAAATAATTGCATTGGTTATAGGCAAAGAATATACTATTCCACATGATACTAAGGCAAGTCTGTACTTGGAAAAAATTCACAGAAAACTGAAGTGTATACAACAGAAAACAGTGGATTTCTTCTCAGTTCTAGAAACATTTACTATTAGAAGTTCCTTCAAAGAACTTATTTATTTTTGTTATTTTATTTTATTGTATTTTTCTTGTTTCAGAACTTTTGTTCGTTTGTTTGTTTATTTATTTTTATGGCTGGCTCAGCCTGCCCTGAGGGCAGGGCTGGTGCAGCATGTGGTGCCAGGGATCGAACCGTGGTGCCTGCAGCTGCCCAAGCTTTCCTAAGCAGGCGCTTTAGACCACTGAGCCATCCTGCTGAGCCCCTCAAAGAACTTTTAGTAGATGTATTAGACAGATAGATATCAGACAGATAAATGCAGATCTACAAGTTCTTTCCAGATGTTTTTCTTTTACATATTTTGGCTTGTACCTCATTTTAATATATGAAAAATGTATGTAATTACTGAAATATATATTGTAAGCCTACTATGTACCAGATAAGTTCCAGATACTGAAAATAAAGCAGTTATACATCTGTTAAGAAAAAAAAAAAAAAAAAAGAGGAAAGAAATAAAAGCCACTTCTCCCTTCATGGCTCCATCTCTACCCCTGGCAATCTGTTTCTGTCACTCTCTCATTGTGTGGGGCAGGACAATGGAACTCTGCTGAGTCTCTATTCCCAGCCTTCCAGGGAAACAGCAGGCACCCTGCCCAGGTGCTGTTGCTTTACTTCCTCCTGTCACTGGTAAGAAGAGGCACCAGCACTGAGAAGAGCTTCCATTCTGCAGTCCATCCCTTCATGAACCAACAGAGGTAGGACTGATTTTCATTTTCAGCAGCAAAGAATACTCTGCAAACCACCAATGTCAGCCTTACTCTGGCCTGGTAATTTTACAACCACCTCTGAGAATATCACAGACACATTTGGCCCAGATGCCAACCATGATGCTAAATACATTTCATGCTTTATCTCCTGTGTCCTCAAGCCCTTTACAAGGTAGGTGCCACCACCATCCCCTCTGATTGGAAGGTAGACTGAGAGTCATAAAGAACAGGCATAATTGGCCCCAAGGTTGTCCTGCTGGGAATCTGCCTCAGAGGCTATCTCTGGCCTCTCTGATCCCTAGGATGCTCTTTTGCAAACTCCAAGACACTGATTCATCAACCTTAATAAGGCTGCAGAACCTAACTTCTTGGAAAACCGAGTCCCCACAGTTTTCAGGTGCGTGTGGAGGAGGTAGAGGGGCACATATGTTCTGCATACCACCGCCGTCCCCCTGTTGGAGAGCTTTTCCAACTCCAGAGAATGTAGCGTTCCATTCTCACCAATCATTTGAAATTCTTGCAATAAGTGAAAAAATAAACACAAAGCCAAGGATATAATTCAGCGAACTTCACTCCCAAATGAGACTGATCCAGATAGAAAGCAGATTTTCATATTTACTGTATGTGACAGCAGTAGGAATTAAATGAATCATCTGTCTATCTCCATCGCCTTGTTCCTCCTGCACGGATGTATCTATCCCTGGGGTTGTCTGTCTTCCCATTCCAGGAAGACAGATCAGGGTAGTTTCAATTATTAATTCCATGTTTGGATCATAGTAACACTAGTTCCAGTTCAGTGACCTGCAGTTCCTATTGATTTAAGTGATGAATTATCTACACTGCAATGTATTATTAACTTTATTTTGTCTCTTATCCCTTCTGCATTCATGCATCAAAATAATAAAGCACCATTCACGGGCTAAGAGGACCCATTTTCCATCTCACATTTCCCATAAGGGCGAAGCTGACACACACCAGGGAGCTAATTACGTAGATCTGAGCATGGGGGGACCAGTATTTATTTTACCTATGAATTCTTTATCTCTGCTCTGACTTGGGGTGGGAAGGAGGGGCCGAGTAGGGGAAGGCAAGTGAGCGCACCACTAGGGCAAAGTTAGCAGGAGAGAATCTCCTCATCCTGAAGGCTCTACTGAGGCGGATGGCTTGCCTCTTGCCTGCAGTGACAAGGACAGGAGGGTAAGCACAGAAGTGGCGGTGAGGATGAGGCTGTGTAAAGGAGGCAAGGGAAGAGGAGATCTCCAGGTCTCCTGCAGCCTCTTTTAGACAGTTTTGTTTTCTGTTGTAGCGAGACTTGCACAGCAAGGGCAGATTCCAGAGAGATGTGGATTCCTGGGTGTCCATCTGAAGCGTGTTGGCCAGCTGCACTTCCCTGGATGTGAGCTGGCATACCATCAGGATACCCTACCTTGCTTTGGACAGACTGAACCCCACGCTGGCCAACTCTTCCTCTGCAGACTTTCCTTTGGTGCCTTTGACTTAAAGACAAATCAGAAAGGGCGTCTGTGTTTGGTGCCTGCTCAGCAGGGCTCAGGCCTGGGGATGGCTGTTGAGTGAGCATCCCTCTCAGTGCACTCTGGAGATGACTGACAACTGCCCTTTGCAAGCCTTTTTTCTGCATACTCCCTTGGAGCTTAGGTGCCCCACCCTACATTCGTTCCGTAAATTTCTTTCTTTCTTTAGTTAATTGGGTCTGGGTGTGTTTTGTTGCTTTCAGCCAGCAGCTTTGACTCAGCAGCCAAAGGCTGTGGCTTTATTCTGAGTGCCCTGAGCCTTAGGAGATAGGAAAGGCAAAGGGTGGGGTGCACAGATCTTGTCCACACCTCTGCCAGAGATCTAGCCACAGTCCCCAACGAGGAGAGATGGGTGTGTGGGGGGTCAGAGAATAAATCCATGCATGCTATGTTCAGTTGCTCCCATTTTTAGTTAAAATTGAACCCAACCTTTGGTCCTTTCTGGACAACCACTAAAGTCAGAGAGCTGGAGGAGACAGTCCCTCACACAGGGAAGTATGTCTTCAGACCATATTGCCTGGGCTCAACCACCCAGCCTATGAGCTAAACCTTGAGTGGAGGGAGAGACTCCCCCAAGCCCCCCAGCTTGAAAGTGAAGTCAGAAATCCTAACTGAGGAACTATCTCCATGGGTGGAGGGCTGGCAGACTACCTGCCTCTCATTCCCAGCTCCATCAGACTCATACGTTTCCTTAACAATGATGAGCCCCATTCTGTGACTCAAAGCCCAGATAGGCCACAAGAGGCTTCCTGTAGCTGCGAATGTCACCCTCTATTGAGCTGACTCAGACACAATGGAGGAGTCTTCCTCTCCTCTCCTCTCTTTCTTTTTCTGCTGCCACCTGGGCCAATTTTAAGGATCTTGACCCAAACTTCTAACAGATTCTGAGTGTACTATCCAGTACCTTCACATGAGGTGGAGAATGGCTTAACAATGGCAGGGAAACAGATTCTTTTTTCTTTCCTGAACTTCGCCATATAAAGAGAGGAAGATGAGAAAATCACTATGATTAGATTATATGCAAGAGGGTCAAAGATTAAAAATCCACTGCCTCTCATTATTAGTAGAGGGATGACAGATTCAGACCAGAGCACAGAAGAAAATACATTATTTCAAAACAGGATATGAAGCCCAGTCCCAGGCGATTAGTCTTTGTTAAGTAAATTTACTATCTAATCTTTTAACTGTCTCCCGAAATTGCAGGTCCAAGACTCTCTCTCCCTTGGTTGAAAGCTTAACCTTGGTGATGCTGCCATCTATGTGGAGGTTTACTGCCTGTTATTGGAATGGGGACTCATCTCATGGGAGTGGGGGTCTGAGGGTGGCCAGAGCAGAGGGGTTTATAAGCTAAGCAGACCTCATAGTGCAAACGACATGTGCACCGACCACAGGGCAACTCCATTGTAGGGAGGTCAGGGCTGGTGGATGGGAAATTGTCCCGGCTTTGGTTTCAGAGCCAGGCCATCAGCTGGGAGATAATTCTTCAACATCACTTTGGCCTCATAGTGGGGGAAATTGAGCTTTTCTCCTTCCTTTCCCTTAGTCCCAAGGGGCCAGAGAATTCCATGCCCTGGGTTTGTCCGTAAAGCAAGAACAACTTCAAAGCATTGACTTCAAACTGATGCTGCTTTCTGGGCCAAATAGTGTGGGGCTGCACTGAAGCCCAAAGGGGATATGATGAGCTCTTGGGGGCCAGATGGGCTCGCAGCACTACCTAGGCAGTGAGGAAGCAAAGAAGAAACAGAACAGAGAGAAAAAGAGAATGTGTTTACCAATATCTTTCTTGGCTTGGGTACCACTGTCCACATGGAACACAAGAATTGGAGTGGCTGAGGACAGCAAGCCCCAATAACCCCTTCATTTCTCTACTTAGAAACTCTTTTTTCCCCCCCTCCATTTCCCTATTTTCTCTTTGACTGTTTAGTCTAAAAGGCTGAACTGTGGCACAAAGAAAGTTCTCTTCAAGAATGAGTTTTCCAGAGAAAGTCTTTCAGACAGCAGCAGCGTGTGCGCAGCCCTGCTCGGGCCCACAGAATGGGGCATGTGTTTCACCAGAGGGGGCTGGGTGGAGCGGGACTCCCTGAAGGATTCCCAAGGTGCTCTGTTTGTGTGATTTATCCCTTCCGGAAAATCCAAACATACAAATGGGCCTGCTGCAAAAGCAAGAGTGGACCGGGGGCCTCGGCTCCCACACAAGCTCCCTGCGTACCACTCGCCCATGGTGGATGCTTTCTCAGTGCTAACCTTCGTAAGTTTTAACCAAAATGGGAGGCAGCACAGCTTGGCCTCGGGTCACTGTCAACCCCCACCCCCACTTCTTCTGTGGTTCCTTCAGATAGATCCCTTGGGTGGGCGGGAGCACAGCACAAAAGGAATTCCCAGCTCCTGGGATTTCGGAACTGGAGAGTGTCATTCCTTTCACCAAGGAGCAAAAGCACAGCTGTGAGCCTCTCTCTTCTTAGGGAAGCAGACCTAACCCTAAGAAGACTCAAATCCCTAGGGCTTTTCACCTAAGCACCATCTGTTCCTGGAGGGTTTGTTCACAGGGCTAGGGCAGAAGCACTACGCCAGGGCCGCATGCCTTTGAGATTCCAGCCCTTGCATTCCCTCCTCTCTGCCTGAAATGTGCTATGGAGCAGTGCCTGGCTTCTGAGACCTGTGTAAAAGTGGATGGAAATGGCAGATAGTGAAATGAATCAAATCCTCATACACATTCCAAAATAACTGAAGGGAAGCCTATTTCCTAGCCAGGTACAGTGCTGCAAGCTTGAAATGGGCTTTATTTGACCTCCAAACACTTCTTGCAAGTGGATGACTTTACTTTTATCCCAACATGACATCAAGGAATTGAGGATCAGACAGTGGCTGTCCTTGGCAAAGGTCACCAGTGCAGGAAGCACCAGAACAAGGTGGGGCAGGAGCAAGGCCTGACGTCCCCAAGCCCAAGCTCCTTCTCCTTCCCACACTATTTTTGAATTTGGGTAGTGGGGAGAGGTGTAAGAACACCCTATGATTTTCTATGGGCTTTGATCCAGCTTTACAAGTCTATTAAAGAAATAATTATAATAACAAATAGAAGTATATGTTTGTGAGGAAGTATAGTCACACTACTGATTAGTGAAAGACAATTCCTCACATGGTGCAGGTGAAATGAAGCATTTTGTCTGTAAAATGGGCAACTACGTCATCATTCAGAGCATTACGGCAGTAGAATCTTCCAGGTTAAATAAAAAAATGGATACCACAACCAAATGTCCCTCAAAAGAAATGGTTACGTCCATTTGGGGTCTACCTATACTGTGAGATCCTGGGAAGCTAAGGAAAAGAGGAATTTGGTTCTATACAGGTACTGACTTAGAAGGATTTCTTCATTTTGCTACATTACATGTTTCATAAAAAGATTTTAAATAGGAAAAAACAGGGTTGAAAAGAATTTCCTGCAGTTGTGTGCAGGGACTGTTTGGAAACTGTCTCACTGTGTGCTTTAGCTTTGATGTGAGTATTACCGATGCCACAACTGAGCGCTATGGCTAGTGTTTGCCAATATCCATGCAATCTCAACTATTCACTGGTTTATTCATTAATATGCACTTGGTCCATTGTGCAGTTGTCATGGTTTGTCTCTAGGTATCCCTCTGAAGCCTCATGTAGTTATTGGGGTGAGTTTCTAGGTTGTGATCCAGTGCTGGGATTATGGGTGTGAGTGCTGCTGGGATTATGGGTGTGAGTGCTGCTGGGATTATGGGTGTGAGTGCTACATCTGCCAATGACCAGAATGCAACATGAGGCAGGGAGAGAGCTTTGCCGCCACTGCAGCAGCTGCTGTTGCTCATCCCCTTTGGCTCTTGCTGCTTTGCTGTTTTCTGCTACCGTGAACAGCTGCCCTCTGCCCTGTGCCACTCTGCTTTGGAGCCAGCGAAGTATGAACTGAAACCTCCACAAACTGTGAACTAAAGAAACCTTTTCTTAATTTTGGGTGTCAGGTATTTTGTCCCAGCAACAAGTGAAAAGTAACTTTCATCCCAACATGACATCAAGGAATTGAGGATCAGACAGTGGCTGTCCCAAAGTAACAAGTGAAAAAGACAGCAATATGCAGACCCAGAGGAGTTTGACTGGGCAACAGTTTGCACTCTTGTAAACAAAGAAGTTCAAGAGGGCAGTAATCAGATCTCAGTAGAGAGGTGAAGACTTCGATTTCTGGTGCCATGCTAAGGTGTGGGGGTGGCGGGGAAACAGGGAGATAATTCCTTCTCATAACCAATGGTGCCAATGCATATGGTAGTTGTTCCACATAGACCCCTCTCTTCCACCTGTGATGATAAGATCAAATGAAACAAAATAAAATAAATCATCAGCCTGAGGAGCTGAGAGCAGCCGAGTGCAGATGCTGATCTCCCCAACATCTCTGACTCTAATTACTGTAGATCACACTGAAGAGGTTCCCTAGGAGCCCAGGCGTGCACGTTGCACCTCGCCTCCTCTTTACTATAATAACCCTAAGTCTTAATTTCCCCTCGATCAATAACTCATTGCCTGAATTCTAAAATACATCATCTGCTCTCATATCCCTCTGGTAAATGGTTTGAATCACTGTCAGATGTGTTATTTTTTGAGGCATGGCTTATTGTATCAAAGAGATCTGGTTTCCCAAGAAGCTTCTAGGGCCCTGTACATTAGGGCAGTAAAGGCAGATTCTGGGGCCGAGTCCCCACCGCTCTGATGTGGTCTCTGCAGTCCATGACATGCTGGTTATTGGTTCCTGATGTCATCAACATAGAAGCTAAGAGTAACTACTCAGAAACTTAGTTCAGAATTTCAGACTGCCACACCTCTGTACATTAATTATAAACAAATCTTTTCCATGGCCCACATGCATAATTTTGTAATTCTTTTCCTTTTACTACTTATGTGCATCCTGACCATATTTTTTTTAAAAAAATTGATGCTTATGTAATTGAATAATTACGGATTTGAGCTTCTATTGCATATACCTTTAATTCATTTTTCTAGTAAGTAATTTTTTGTTGCATTCTTTTTTTTTTTTTTTTTTTTTTTTTTTTTTGTCTTTTTGAGACAGGGTCTCGCTATGCAGTTCAGGCTGGCCTTGAGCTCACTTTTGTAGCCCAGGCTGGTCTCAAACTTGCACTGATCCTCCTGCCTCAGCCTCCCAAGTGCTAGGATTACAGGTGTGTGCCAACATGCCCAGCTTTTTGTTGAATTCTACAAATACTTATGTTATAGGTTGGAGATTTTAGGATGATGATAGATAACAATAATGTACTTTATATTTCAAAAAACTCGAAGGAAGGGATTTGTTTTCACCATAAAAAATGATCAGTGTTTGAGGAGAGACGTACTGAACATTATACAAGATTTTCACATGCTAGAACAGCGTGTGGCGCCCAATAAGTGCATCAGATAGAATAATAAACTTAAATTATAAGAAATAAGTTTGGAGGGCCAGTCAAATAGCTCAGTGGACTAAAGTGCCTGCTTAGACAGAGAGCACAGATACCAGTTCAATCCCCATTGTGTGGTGGTGGCCCTGCCCCCAAGGCACTCTGAGATGGCAATTGAGACTGGGCCTGGTGGAGCGAGCCTGTAATCTTAGCACTTGGGAGGCTGAAAATAGGAGTCTGACCTATGTAGTGAGACCCTGTAGATCCTGTAGGCCTTGTACTAAATACATAAAAGAAAAAGAAACAAGTCTGTCTCCAGTGCTCGGAGAAGCACAGTGAAGGCCTGTGCCTCTGGCTCATGCACTCAGTCCTTTCAGACTTTGCATTAATGGAGATAATTGAGACTTGAACAGGGCTGGCTCTGGAGTGCAGTTTCATCTCTGAGCTCAAGTTTCAGCTCACTGGAGTTTCGAAGGATGGTCAGGACATTCCCAAAAAACTGCACAAAGTGATGGCAGCTAGTGGACTGGGAGAATTTGGGTGCATAATCTCCTTGTTTTGTGCCCTACCGCCTTTTACATCTTCATCTCAGTCATTATCCTCAGTGAATCATGCACCACTTTATAATTCTGCACCTACGTTTTAGTCTGCATAATGGTACCCAGGATTATTGATATCTTATTTCAAACAATCTATGCCATTATAAAATTTACATAAAAGTTGAGGAGGATTAGGTTTTACTGCCCATAGTTTAATTTCTTTTGAGGACAGATATTCATGCATTTTAAGTCAAGCTATTTAAGCCATCCAACAATCAAAACAGACAAGTCAAAACTGCTGTCCTGGTGACTCGGGTGAATGGCTGGTCCATCTTGAGCCACACTTCTATTTGTATCTGAAATGGATTTAACTGCCAAAAGGCCACCTTAGGTTTCCTGCTATCTGCTGGCTCTAGAAATTCAGGGATTCACATTCTGTTCAATAAAATGCCCCTATCTACAGAGGTCCGTGAGCCTTATCCCCAGGTAAACTTAAAGCCAGGGATTTCCCTGTCTGGTGCCAGTTTATCTTTTGCCATAAATCAGCAGTGGGCTAGTGCTACTGTCATCTTCACCTAAGTCTTGTAAGATGGGGTAAAATATCTTCTTCATCAGGGATCTCACAGATCTTAATTGGAACTTTGCTGTCTCCTTTCATGGTCTCCAGTGTTGTTTGGGGGAGAGGATTCAGGGGACTAAAGAAGGGCAAAGAGCACCGGCCATTCCCTGGCCTATTGCTGCTCAGCAGTGGTCCCTGAGTGACCATTTGCAATTCCTGCTTGCCTCAGTTTCCCACCAGCAAAGCAGGGGAACCTAGCTCCTGGGAGTACGGTAAAAATTATGAAGTGGCTATGCATGGGGTTGATAGTGTACATCAATTGCTATAATTATTTACATATTGGAAAGAGTAAAAGCTATTCTTTGCTGTGTGTCTTATGGGCAGAGGAATCATAAGGTTTTCCTTTTCCAAATGAAGCAAGACCTTCAAATTTGAGTTTCAGATTGGAGCTACATTAGGACATTATCCTTATTAAACAGAGGACAAGAAACAAAAGTAAAGAAATAGAGACATGGATAGAAAACATAACGTACCCCACGAGAGCAGATATTATAAGATGCACTTGCAACACAACAGAGTATTATCTGTCTTTGAAACTGAGTACCAAATGAAAAATAGTTGCAGAACGTTTACAAAAGTCCCAAGGGAGAAGTGAGTAAGCAAGTCTTCAGCGAGTTGGAAGGGCCGAAGGGGCGAGCGTGCGTAGGGGTAAGAGTGCTGCGCTGGGACTGGCTTTGTTGCCGCCTGATGCCGAACTCCTCAGATACATTCTTCTCTTGGAGGAGGGAGCTGGTTATTCAGTCTGCATCTCCTAAGTGAGAAGCAGCTGCCCTCTCTGAATTTCCAAATTCAGTTAAGTCACCTGGCATCTACCTGTCAATACTCTCGCTGGCTCCATCTTTTAGTGGTGATGGCCGCTGATCATCATGGAGCTGGGGTTGGGGAGATTGAGCTGCCTGTCCAGAGGGACGGCACAGGACGCCTTCCTGGGCCTTGCAATAGCCCGGTGAAACTGCAGGGAGACTGCTGGCCACTTACTACTGCAAGGGTGTCAGGGTCACTTTGAAAACCACTTGTGTGCCCTGCTTTGTGTGTGTGTGTGTGTGTGTATGTGTGTGTGTGTGATTTACACTTTCTTTTTTTCTTTTTTGCTCCAGAATGGGCACAACAACGGGGGTATGAAAAAGCCTGTGAGTTCCTGGGTGAATTTACATATAACAGCAACGGCTCAAACTCAGGTTCGTTGAGAGTACTGTATGAGTGCCGCTGCGAAGTGCTAAGCGTACTTATTAATCAAGTCCATGGCGCAAAGCTGTACCCTTGGTAATATAATTAGGGTCTTGGCTACCCAAACACTTAGCTCACTGCCTCACCCTGGCAGGCAGCGATTTCCTCCTCTGCGGTTTCCTAAGCATTCCCACATTCCCCGCTCGTGGCCACTAGGTGGCAGCCTGGCCATTACAGAGGGAGCTCCTATTTCCAAGAAAAGAGAGACTATTTTTTATGGCACGTGAAGATAACTTGTTCTTCGTTTTCCTTTTTGGTGGTGCTGGTGCAGCGGCTAAAAATTCTCACAGGTTCCTCGTTCTGCTTCTGAGTTTACTATCAGTACACATTGGCCACATTGGCGTGAAGCAGCTTCAAGAAGCCACCTGAGCCGGGCGTGGTGGCCCCCCACCTGTAATCCCAGCACTTGGGAGGCTGAGACAGGAGGATTGGTATGAGTTGGAGACCAGCTTGGGCTACAAAAGTGAGCTGAAGACCAGCCAGAATTAGATAGCGAGACCCTGACTCAAAAAGACAAAAAAATCCCCCAAAAACAAAACAAACAAACAAACCAAAAAACAAAACAAAACAAAACAAAAACAAAAACAAAAAAACAACAACAAAAAAAGAAGCCATCTGAACCTTGAGGTGTTCTGTTCAAGGAGTGTGGTTGGCACCTGTGCCCTCCTCTTATGGCTCCTCCATCAGCCAGGCTCCACCTGAGTTTAGCAATCCTGTTCTGTATCTCTGTCAAGTGTCATGGAAGCTCACACACCCAAGGTGATTGCTTTGTTTAACATGGAAAACCCTGTGTCTTGGAAAATCCTTTAGTCCTAGGCTAGCCACCCTGGGACATTCCTGCCATCCTCTGATTGTAACACCACAGATGTAATCTCCTGTTTGCCAGGGACACAGGCCACAATTTCCCAATATCTCAGTATAATTTTACATTCGTAAGGGAACACAGATGACCAGTAAGATTCTCCAAGGGTGGAGACTAGGGTAGACTTGCCCAGGTCACCTGCCGGTATGGCTGGGAAAGATCTAGAACATCAAGTCTCCTCCACAGTTCAAGATCTCTCAGTCCCCTTGGACACACAGGGGTGAGAAAGAGGGTGTGTCTGGCATCCTAGATTCCAAAGAGCTTGAGGGACGCAGCAAACTCCACACAGCAGGCAGGGAGACCAGGTCACACTGAAAGCACAGTTCCAGTCCAGGACTATAGGTTGCAACTGATGCATTCTCTACAACTTGCATATGTTTCAGATGAGGCTGTGCGCTAAGCTCAGTTTACCCTGGATTGAGAACCTTCTTCCTGGATGTCATTTTGGAAGAGCACAGGCAGGTATACTGGGAGGGCTTCCTAGGGGTCAGCAGGGCTGAGCTGGGCCAGGGGAGTGTTCCTGGCTTTGCCTCCAGGGAAAACAATGAGGCCACGTCTGCAGGAATCTCTCTGGTGCTCTCCCCACCTCCACCTTGCCAGCTGTTTGCCCTCACTTACTCACTTCGGAAAGCAACATTTTCTGGGTTTGTTTTCATTACCCAATCCTGCTGGAGCACAGCCCTGCTCTTGGTGCCATTGGACGTTTACATCTCCCTGATGTGGAGCTGATGTGCCTCAGAGACACAGCACTGCATTCAAGTGTTTTATTAGATAGCTCTGCGGAATATGGGAAGGCTTTACACAGTCAAGAGAATGCTGTTTTCCCAAAGCCAGGAACAGCAGGCGAAGCCATTCAGGTCTAAATACTCAAAGTACGCAGCCTTAGAACATGATGATTTTTGTTCATGTTGTTGTAGTTTGGGATTAAAACTGTTTCACAAAACCAGATTCTCATTGGCAACAAAAATGAGAGAAGGGAACAAAGCCGAGCAACTCTTCAAGTTAGAAGATGAAGAACAAACTGGGGCTGACACCTGAAAGGGCCTCGCTGGAGTCACAGGAGACGTCCTAGTGGGTTGGTAGGATTTGCTGCAGTTATATCTCTCTCCTCAGGGTCAGCAGCAAGAAGATCTTGAGTGGACCCTAACCAGGGGAAGGGTGCTGGGTGACAAGGTGCTGTTCACTGCTCCACATCCAGTACAATTAGGAATACCCTAGGTGTGACCGAGCTGCACCCAAAAAGCACCAGGCAAATCTGAGTCATAAGCCCTACCCATAAACACAGAATAAGCAGATTTAAATGACAAGCTGATTAACACTAATCTTAAAATAAAAATCCAAAGTGCTTCGAAATCTGTAATATTTTGAGCATTAATATAATACTGCAAGTAGGGTTGGCCAAATAGCTCAGCAGATTAAAGTGCCAGTAAGTAGGCTCAGGGGCCGGGGATTCGATCCCTAGGCCTTCCCTGCTGGTCCCACCCCTGGGGCTCGATGAGACTTCAGTTGAGACTGGGTGTGGTAAAGCCCTGTAATCCCAGCTCTTGGAAGGCTGTAAACAGGTAGATCACTACAAGTCTGATCTAGTAGTGAGACTCTGAACACCTTATAGACTCTTCCTCCACCCCTAAAATACCACAAGTAAGAATTTCTCTTCTTCTTTTTCTTTTTTTGGTTGGCTCACTCTGTCCTGAAGGTGGGGCTGGTATAGCATGTGGTGCCCAGGATGGAACCACAGTCTCCTCTGCCTGTCTAAGCTTGCCTGTCCAGGTGCTTTGGACCACTGAGCTATCTCACCAGCCTACAAGTAAGAATTTTATGTCTGACCTCATGTGATGGGTATAAGCACTCTAGAAATATTGTATAAAATTATCTTCAAGCTCTGGGTATAAAGTGTATGCAAAATGTAAATAAATTTCATATTTAGATTTGCATCTGATCCCAAGATCTCATTATATATATATAAATATTCTAAAACCTAAAAAATTCAAAATCCAGACCATTTCTGATTCCAAGTATTTGAATCTTTTAATTAATTAAGTAAGTAATTTGTTATAGGGTCTTGCTACATAGCTCAGACTTGTAGTGAGCCTCCTGTCTCAGCCTCCTGAGATTACAGGCACTGACATTAGAGGCATGCACCACCACGTCTGATTTTGGTGGCTGACTTGGCGCAGGGCTGGCAAGGCATGAAGTACTAGGCATCGAACTCAGGTCCTTGCACTTGCCAGGCAGGTGCTTAGACCACTGAGCTATCTCCCTGGCCCATCCCTAGCATTTTAGATAAGTAATATTCAACCTGCAGTGCAGCTGAGTTAAGTGAGAAGCGCTGACCTCACAGCTGTAGCAAAATGAGAAGATCACACTGACTGTGCTAAGAAGCAGAGATAATCGGGCAGCCTCATCTAGGGCCACCCTGAGCAAGTCACTTGCTGCCTGAGTGCCCTGTTCTTCTATGGAGTGACAGAGTGAGGTGGGAAGTTCTCTTGAGGTCTGCTTGATGGCTGACATCCTGTGAGAAAGTCCACAGCTGTCACACTCCAATCAAGATGCTAAGCTGAGTAATAGGGGTGTCAAGGTCCACACCGTAACAATCCCATGGCGATCTGTCCTTGATGTTTCAGGGTTCAGAACAGTGCTCGGTGCTTGGACCAGCGGGCAGATTCCTCATTTCTTGCTCCTAAAGCTTGGCCAATGAGCAGATAGCAGTCGAGATGAGCTAGGGCTGCTGCTTACGCTCTGCCCGCAAGTCCAGCTTGTGCACTCGGCAGCTGCAATCTCGTGCACATTACCTTGTAGCCTTTGGTCTCCTGACTGACTCAGGTAACAAAGAAGACAGCAAAAGAGGATCCAAGAGGCAGGGACAGGAAGAGGACCTCTAGCTTCATACTGTTTACAGGGAGCCTTTTGTGTTTGTGCTAGACACTTTTTGGTTTGTTTGGATATTGTGGCTTCTTCGAATGCTTTACCAGTTATTGACTACTGCATGACAGAACCCTATGCTAAGCATTTCTCTGCATTATCTCTTTTAATTTGTCACTGCTAGATTGTGAGATGGAATTGTCATCTTGTTCCTGTAAAAGAGGGTGGGAGGGAAACCCACGTGGTAAAGGGATCTGTTCAACATCACACCTTGACCAGATAGCACAGCTGCCACGGGCTGTGCTGGACACTCTTGGAGCGACTGCTTCACCACGAGAATGCATACCGAACCAATCCTTTCCCAGGGGTGAGGACGCACCAAGGAGCAAGCAGTGCTGTCACAGAGGCTGTCTGCTCGTGCCTTTCCCAAAGTTATACAACAGGCTCCGCTTGCATGTCCATTTTAGAGCTATGGACACTGTGGTTCTGTGGGTTCAAGAGGAAGAGGTGGTAGGACCAGAGTTTGAAATAGCCTGAGATATCTCGGCTCCTCCCAGCATGGGTGGGGTCACATACCTGGCAGCAAAGTGATCCCAGGGCCTGTAAGCCTGGCTTGAGAGAGGACCTGGTAGCCTTGGTGTGTGTGGCAAGCCCTCTAGGAGAGGGCTGAGCTGCTTCTTTTTGTCTCCTTTTGCCAGCAAGAAACCTACAGCTGGGGCTGGAGAAAGGCTGGCCCGGCCCTGGCAGAGCTTCAGCGATGATCAGAGTCCTAGGATACCACCCTGTGGGACTCCTATGAAAGTCCTTCTCAGTCTTCCTAGAATTGTGTCACAGTTGCTTGTCTTTTGCAGCTTGCCTTGAGCCTGCAGGCTGCCTGTGGGGGTGGAGGTAGTACTCTGCTTAGACTTTTGGGACTAGAGGCCCCTTGGCTGGCAGGCACTCATTTTTTTTTTTTTTTTTAATTTAAAAGCAAAGTAAACAGCAATATAAAAGGGCCCATATAAGAACTCAGTGTGCAAGGAGGACCTGCCTCGGGCAAATTTTTCTAATTTTCCTGAAAACATGCATTTTAACCTTTGGCCCAAAGCCAAAGCATTTGCCATTGAACTTAACCCCTCTCCCCACTGGCTCCTGAGCCACTGTGCCTGGCCTGAGAAGTGGCTCCTTGCAGAAATGAGAATGACCCCCCACATCTTAACACTTTCTGGAGGCGGGCAGAGGTTTTTTCTATTTCCTTGTGTTCCAGCCAACAAGCCCATGGAAGTTATGTGTGGTGCAAGGCATCCTTTTGAACTGCAGGGAGGGAAGGTGGTGTGTGTGTGTGTATGTGTGTGTGTGTGTGTGTGTGTGTGTGTGTGTGTGTGTGCACAGTTTATGTAGGGTTGAGTACAGATGCAAAGACCCTCAACTACCTTCAAAAGGGAAAAATAATTCCAATGACTCAGAATCCTACGGAATTCTTCTAAGGTTCATTTTAATTTAATGGGAGTGCTAATGTAAATAGGTTTTTGTTTATTTTTTTTCCTGTAAATATGATTATAGCTCGAACCTCATGGATAGAGCCTCTAAATCTTCTGGTGGTCTTTAAACTCCTTGAAAGCAACAGCAGCGTCTGTCAAATGGGGCCGCACTCAGAGTCACAGTAAGAAGAAGAAGAGAAGAAAACAGAAGTCTTCTGGCCCAAATGGAGAGGAGGCCTTGGGTCTCTCAGGAGGCATCTCACCCCTGCCCCCTGCCCCTACCCTCTTCCCAGTCCCTGGAGTGTTCCACAAAACCCTAGAGGCCCAGAGGGACACAGTTCAAAAAACACTATTGCAAATGAATTACTGTTCCTTGGGACATATTTCCTAGTTACTGCTTCCAAGCCTCGCTGACTGGGGAAGGTGCACCATGGTTTTAGATCCCAGTGGCATTTGCAGTTCCATTTTCAGGAGATGGATGCATTCAGCCAATAGCAGCCACCATCCTACACATACAGAACAATGACCCCAGAGTTAGCATGAGTTAGCTTCATGGTGCTCTCTTTACAGAAAGGATGACAAGATTGACCCTGAACCTCCCATGGAGGACCCAGCTTATGAGTCCCTAGGAGGTATGGATGTTCAAGAGCTGGGAAATCCATGCTCTTGGGTTGACCCTTTTGGGCCAAGATAAACTTACTCCCTTGATGCTCCTTCTAAGACTCAGGTCCAATGGTGAGGATTAACTTCTCTACCTGCTAAGGTAGAAATTGACAACACAATGAGCCTGAGATACAAGCCAAAGCAGAATAACCAGGTCTTGAGAGGCCACAACTCACTGATAACAGGGCCCCAGTCAGGCTCTATGCTTTTGCTCAGGCTCTCGAGTTTGGGCAAACAGCTCCAACAGATATGAAGAACGAGCCAGTAGGAAGTAAAAATCAAGGCCTAAAGGTGCTGGTGGCCAAGCACCCAGGGTTCCACTGGGTGGGTGGCTTCCCAGTGCTGTGCTGAAGGAATGTTCTAGTCTTAGAACCGTTCTCCGTTGTAAATGATGACTACGGCTTTTCTATATCTGCACCAGAATTTATAGAAAGAGTTCTTGTTTATTCATGTATGAAGTAACCAATTGAAAAAATACTGACTAAATGATGAAAGGCAAGCAATAAACTCAAGAAAAAAATACAAGAAAAACATGATGACTGTAATAGAATTTCTTGATCTAGTTTCTGACCTGGTTTCTTAAGTGATGGAGCTACATAAACAAATTATCCTACTTTCTTCTTATTCTGAGCAAGTGCTTGGATTTCTCTTGATGATATATAACACATTAAAGAACCAAAACAGCTGTCCACGGTATGATGAGATGGCCATTGAGACTAGGCATGGTGGCACGTGCCTGTAATTCCAGCTCTTGGGAGGCTGTAAACAAGCACATCACTACAAGTCTGATCTAGTAGTGAGACCCCTGAATGCCCTGTAGACGCTTCCCTAAAAATGCAAAAAAAAAAAAAAAAAAAAAAAAAAAAAAAAAAAAAAAAAAAGAAAAAGAAAAATCTACAGAATTTTAGTTTCTAGCAGTTGCTACTTGATGGGCTGTAGAGTCCCTGAGTTGCTTAGGAAGGTTGTAGCAGATGTAGGTGAGAAATCAGGAGCCAGGGTTCTAGCTGTGGCTTTTTAACTATTTAGACAGCTCTGTGGCTTGGAGACAAGACAATGGAGAAGAAAAAGTGTAGGTGGCCACTTGCAGACCCCCTCACCCCAGAGGCTTAGGAGGTGAAGGCTGGAGGCTCCTTGGCAGACTGGAGCCCCATGGACTGTTAGACTCATAAGCCAGCAGAAGAGTAAATGGGACTTTTGCTGCTGGGAGATGAAGCCATGCTAAGCTGCTAGAGCTGGATCCCGATCCCACCTTCTCTGAGGGCTGTGTGTGATATGCTGAGATACAAAGGTACCTTGTAGATGCCTACAGTAAAAAGGTACTGAGTTTTACATAATCCTAGATGCTAATTTTCCATACTTTCCTACGTGGATCATCTTCATATCCTAATAAGGTGAAAGAGTCCATCCCAGGGTTCAGATATCTGGGGATCACAGTCTCTTTCTACTCCCTGCAAAAGTACTCATTTCCTCAACCACACAAAGGCCATGTCCACTGCTGTGGCCCCTTTCTCTTTGGCATTATACAGTGAAGAATCAAGTGAGACCAGATTGGCTACCAGGTCCTAAGTGGGTTGGCCCTCTACTTCAGTGGCAGCTGGGACAATGAGTTCCATGGAAAATATATGGGAGAAAAATTGCTTCTAAAGACATATACTTTTTGCTCTTGTCATTATTATTTTAAAAGCATAGTGTAACAGCTATATAGCATTACCAATACTTGGGCAGTATCAGTCCTCTTGAGATGCTGAAAAGTGTATGGAAGGATATGCACAGGTTCTTTGCAAATGCTAGGCCATTTTATATAAGGCAGCAGTTCTCAACCTGTGGGTCACAACCCTGGCAGGGGTCGAATGACCAAAACACAGGGGTCGCCTGAAGCTATTCCGAAGCATAACTGTAGCAAAATTACAGTTTTGAAGTAGCCACCAAAATTATTTTTTGATTTGGGGTCACCACAACATGAGGAACTGTATTGCAGGGTCACGGCATTAGAAAGGTTGAGAACCACTGATATAAGGGAATCAGTGTCCACGGGTTTTAGTATCCATGAGGGCTTTATGGATACTTCAGGATGCCTATAATATCCAATGCTCTTTAAGTCGTATTATGTAGGTGTTCTATTCAATGTGCAGTAGTCCCTTCCGAGCTATAGTTCTCTCCAAAATCTCAGTTACCTATAGTCAACCACCATCTAAAAATGTTATATGAAAAATTCCAGAAATAATTAAAAATGTTAAATCACATGCTATAGCTGTATAAATCTCATGCCATACAATGCCATCCAACGTAGGACATTAGCCATCTATTTCAGAGTTTCCACACTGTCTATGCTCTTGCCCACCAAGCCCTGAGCAGCCTTCTTGATCATGCGACTACCTATTGCAATATTACAGCCCTGTGTTTGGGTCTCCCTTATAAGGTATCCTAATCCTACGCCACAAAGCCTCAAGCCCTCCCTTTATATCAATATTCAGGCACTGTATCACCTCTCCTTGCTATAAGAAGGGTGAACTCAGATATTTTGAGGGAGTGGGGAGAGAGAGATTACATTTAATCTTTCATTTATTTATTTGGTACACAGTCTTGCTACACAGCTCAGATCATTGTGATCCTCTTGTCTCAGCCTCTCCAGCACTGATTATAGGTGTGTGCCACCACACTTACTTGTGCTGGCAGTCATGGCATGTGATACCAGGGATCAAATACAGGTTCTTGTGCTTGCCAGGCATGTGCTTAGACTGCGGAGCTAACTCCCCAGCTCTCTATACAACTTTTATTCATTGGTATAGATTATTATTATAATTATTCTGGTAGCAGTGAATTTCTTACTGTGCCTAATTTGTGGTATCTTGAATGTTTTATACTGCTGGGAATAAAACTCAGGGCCTTGCTACCACTGAGCTACACCATCAGCCTGTGCCTAATTTATAAATTAAATATTATCATAGGTCCGTATATATAGGGGTCAATACCATCTGCAGCTGTGGTCACCCACACTTGCTCTCGGCACATACCCTCTGTGGAGAAGTGGCAGGGGGACCCCATTGCCTTTCCTAAAGCTCACAGCAACCCAATGAAATTAGCAGCTGTCATTATCCTCACTTTTACACACAGGAACTCAGGCAAAGGGAAAACTGAGGTCTCATCTGAGATCATTGGTAGAGGAGAGAGGCTAGATGAAAACCATGTAGTCTTGCTTATGGGTCCTGTTACCCAGGTCACTCAGTGCCACGTGTACCTATACCTCTGGGTCTTCACAGAGCCACCAAGCAAGGTGACAGAGTAAGAAAGTAAACATAGATTTCCTGCACTCATAGCAGAAATAAATTCCAACAGGAGCTGTGGAAGGCTGGGCTATGAAGGGTGTGTGTGTGTGTGGCTGTGTAACACACCATGGAAAAACTAGCTACTTCAACTACCTAGTGATCAGGGGATTCTACTATCAAATTAATTATAAAATTTATTTATTTATTTATTTATTTATTTACTTATTTATTTTTGCGGGACCGGGGTTTAAACTCACAACCTTGCACTTGCCAGGCAGGCACTTGTGCCATGGAGCTATCTCCCCAGCCCCTATACTTTTAATATATACTTACAATTCATGTCTATTTCTAATGTGATACCCTCGTCATGGTTTGAACACATGAATAATAAGCCTAGTTTGCTTTCCCTGGTACTGAATGATTAAGTGATGAAAGAAAGCAATCTGAATGGTAGTAGCTGGTGGGGAGGGTAGATCATGGTGAATCTGTCAGAAAACTGCTAACCATCACTATCAGGAAGGCTCTTTTACAGCTCAGCATACTAATCTAGCTTTATGTTTTATGCCTCATGGTTAAACTTTTCTGCTGGGTGGTTAAGGGCAAGTTAAAGCAAGACCTGTATAATAAAACATGGAACTTTTGTATCTCCCAAGGTCAGTCAAAAGGCTTAAATCAACAGCTTCCATCATTGCTAGCTTTGTGAATAACCCACTGCAATTACAGAATATTGGACTATGGATACAACTACTCTCTCTTAGTTCAATGAGAATTTTCTTTTTTTTTTTTTTTTTTTTTTTTTTTTGTATGAATGGTGATTAGAAAAATTAACACGTCTACACCCTGTGCTCTGTGTAACTACTAGGAGGACAACAATATGCATCGTATCAAATATTGGAAATGTACTACTAACGTGTTTTGAAACTGTCACAGTTATTTATTAAATGCAATAAAAAATAAATAAAAAAGAAGGCTCTTTTCCTGAGAAGTTCCATTTGATTCATTTGCAACATAAAGATTCACATTAGGCAAAGGAAACCAGTTCCTAGGGAATGGAAATGGGGTCTCTGATGGCAGCTTTCCTTGCCACCTCTTCAGCCCTACTTGTGGTCTGATTGCTTACCTGGCACACCAGCATCAAGCGGCCACCTTGTTTCTTTACCCTGCCCAGCTGCAAGGCATCCAGGCCAAGAGCTCACTGACCACTGTGTGTCAGCTATGGCTGAGTTCCCAGAGAAGGCCAGCTGCTGAAGCCAATGTCTCCATGCACATATCCAATCTGGCTCCTGCTGATTGACCGTGAACTACCCATTACCCACTTCCCAAGACTAACCAGTAACTCATTGTCAGTATAGATGAACATCCAACCCTGGGTCTTTTGGTGCAGTGCTGGACCCAGCAATGTTACAGGCACAGATAAAGACTACATAGTCATAGAGCTGCATGGGGCCAGTGAGCTGGGACAGAGGAAGGTCTGACTAGATTTTGCAGCAGGGAGCAGCTTGCCACTTGTAGAGATGTCTTTGCTCTTTTAAATGAAGGGACAGCAACCCAAAGGCACTTTGTCACAAATACATCCCTTGCAGAGCTGAACCTGCTTTCCCCTCCTGAAAAACTTACAATTTATCTTGGCTGAAGTCAATAGAGCATGTGTGAGCTGCAAAGTATCCTTTCTCATTTCACATTACGGTGCCATAAAATGGTTTCATTCCATGAATGGGAGAACAGAGGACAACTGGAGCTAAAGTTTCACTTTTAATGAACATTTATATATATATATATATATATATATATATATATATATATATATATTTTTTTTTTTTTTTTTTGGCTAGGAATGTGCCTCCCACCCATATAAGAGAAATAATCTGTGAATGCCAGTGACTGTGAGCTTTCTTAGACACATCTGTGGCATTGACCACAATGTCAAGCTCCTTTGTGAGGCTACAGTTGGTGTACTTGCCTCAAAGTACCAAATACAGAAATTCTTGGGGAAACTTGGTCCACTGTGACACTCAACAACTCTTGGTTGTAGGAATCACCAGCTAAATTTTATAGCAGCGTTTAATGGCCTTAATGGCCTAAAATATGTGGCCATATCCCTCTCGGTGTTAGGTACTTCATCCAGTCTCCAGATGGGCTAAAAGGAAGAGACAGCTCTGGTGGTGAGGGACCCAGTGTTTTTACAACCTAGGCTCGTACAAAGAAACAAGTGAGTTCAGGCCTGCTTATGAGGTGGCTTGCCTGAGCTGAGAAGGAAGTGCGGTATGCAAGAGTCTCTGCTCCTGTACGAGGCCCAGTACAGGCTCTGCTCCAGTACGAGGCCCACTCAGACTCTGCAGGCTATCAGGTGGCCCTGCAGCTTTTCTCTCTGCTTAGGACATGCTGTGGAACAAGGTCAGAGCACTCCCAAGGAATCATGGTGGAAGAGAGGAGCTGTCTACCTCATGCACAAAGAAACCTTAATTTCCTTATGCCCCTATTTCTGTCGTAGAGGCTGTCAACTTTATACTTCATAAGCTAGAGGATACAAAGTGCTACCACATGCTTCCCTAGGAGGGACACACTGGCCAAGACATGTTTCTTGGAAACTGGTGTCTGGGGACTGCATACTATGATGTAGAGAAAGCTGGGCTCAGGGATTCTGCTGTTATGGATAACCAGAGACATGAGCCTTTCTGCTAAAAACTATCATCTCATCTAAGGTTAATAACCTCAGTGGGTCAGTGTCTGTTTTGAACTCTGCTGATTTTTGTATCTCCCCCTCTCCACGCTTATCAGGACAGAACACAATTATTTTTATACCACCCAGAAAGACAGGCCCTGCATCTCCTTTCTGTGCCCGAGAGATAGGGAACTATCCATGGGGATCACAGCTATGTGACCTTCTAGAAACCATGCCCCAAATTCCCTTTGCCAACAGAGCCAGACAAAATAGAGCTACTGTGTTCCAAGAGACCTCAGTAGACCCGGGCAAGGAGCGAACAGGATCAACCATTCTTCGTTTCTAGGCACCACGTGGATTCCTAACTCTGCTGAAAAGGAGGTCGGAAATGATAGGAAGGAGCAGGCTCAGATAGTGAGTGCCAAATTTCCAACCAGCCTGCAAGATGGAGTGAATGCCCTGTTCTGTCCTGGGCACTTTGCATCCTCTCTGGTTGTATCTTTGGTGTCTATAGACTAGTGGCCCTATCTTCCGGAACTTGTGGCCAATTTCTCTCTTTCTCTTTCCTGCTTCTCCTTCCCCCCTCTCCTCCCCTGTTATATTTAAACACGGCTATAAGCTCTTAGTAGTAAATTACAGAAACCACTGAGGACATAGGGATGGCTCTGAACTCACAGTGGTACAACAAGAAAAGTCATTGATTGATTATCTCTAGACTAAAAAGTCACCAGAAAATGTAGCTAAAGAATGAAGTACTGTGTTTTGTCACGGGTTAAAGGGTACATCCAAGAAACTTTCTTTCACTCTTTTTAATTTCAGAAGTAACCACAACCATCTCCAAGATGCCAGCAAAAGGATCTCTCTTATATGCAGTATTGTTTTAGGTAAAATTTGAAATAACTTTATTTTTCTAATTTTCATGTTCTGCATCAAAGTTGGCCATCAGTCTAATCTACTAAGGAGCTCTAAAGGCTAAGTAGACAATTGTGTTCTTTTTTTTCCTGTATTTAGAACAGGGTCTCTAAGGATCTCACTATGTAGATAAGACTCAGTGATTCTCCCGTCTTCAGCCTCTCAAGTGCTGGGATTACAGGTGTACTCCACCATGCCCAGTCTCAATTGCTGTCTCAGCGTGCGGGGCCAGCATGGCATGGCACAATGAGGATTGAGCCCCAGCTTCTGTGCTCTGCCTAAGCAGGTGCTTTAGTTTGCTGAGCTACCAGGCTGGCCCTGAGAAATGGGTTCTTAATATGGTCTCTAAGGCGGTGGCGGCAGCGGCGGCACTGGCAGCAGCATTACCTTGCAACATTTTAGAAATGCATCTGGAGCCCCACTCCAGATGGGTAGGATCAGATTCCTAGGAGGCAACCTGGCAGTCCAGATTTTAGTAAGTCTTCCAGGAGGTGATGGTGAAACTTCCACATATGTGAAGCTTAAGGAGGATGCTCTGAGCCCTGGCTCTGAAGCCAGCAAAATCTGCATTTGGGTTCCACGTCTGCAATCTAACACTCTTTACCCCATGCTGCTAGCTTCATTTTTCTTAGCCTCATTTTCTGAGCTGATAAATCATAATAATCATGCTCATCTCATGAAGTTGATGGATCAAACAGAACATGATAGCTATCCAGAGCCTGATGTAAGTACTTTAGGGTGCTGTGTGATAGGTAATCAGCTGTATGCTGATCCCTTCCCAAGATGCAGGCCAGCATGAGTCAGGCAGATGGAGAGAGCAGCAGTGCCTTCCTGGCTGGTAAAGCTAATTTGAAACAGAAAATTCAGAAGACCCACCGCTGAACTTCCTAGTGTTGTCTCTGCAAACAATGGACAATGACCGGGGTCTCCAGACAAGGCATACAACATGAACCGCTGCTGTAAGCTGTTGTGCTGCAGGAGTGTGGCTCGAGGATGCACCACTACAGGCCTCCCAAACGGAGCCTTGGCCTCACCCCAAAGGCCAGATGCTATGAGTGAAAATATGGCTCAGACGCCCACGTGCAGGCACAGATCCACACAAAAGAAGACCGGCGGGGCTGCGCGGACTTTGGTTGCTGAGCTTGAGCTGGATGTCCTTGTAGCTCATGGGTCAGAGCAGAGCAAAGCAAGTGAGTGGGTGTGGAAGACAGCCTGATGGCGGCTTATGAGCTTTCCTGTTGACGCCAGGATATCTCCATCTATCTTTGGAACTAGGCGGGGTGAAGCATTCTTCATCACTTGCAAAAATCAGTGCTCAATAAATACTGTGATTGTTACTAAGATATTTAAAAATTTATTTATATAAGCTAACCCCAGATTGCTGCATGGGAATAATAAATGATAACACCAGATGCTACAAGCAGGCTGGGATAACAGTGGCTAACAAACAGATGAATGTGGGCCAGGTATGTGTTAATCGATGTATTAATTCATTTAATTCTAGCTGCTCTGATGGGGCAAGTTAAGACGCTGGAGGTTAAGTAAGTCGTCAAAGGGCACACATACAATAAACAGGAGAAAGTCAAATCCAGATGGTCTGCCAACAGAGTCTATGACCCTAGCCCTTAGTAACACCCTCTCCCTGCTGCTGGCCTCGGGCAATATGGGAACCGTGAGATGTATACGCTCTGTTTTACTGTAAGTTAGTTGAAAACCCCAAAACTTGCACAAAGTATTCACACGACTCTTTCAGAATTGGAACCTTTTTTTGGATGAAGTAATGTTTAGGTCTGCAACTCAGAATCCTACAGAGAAACAGTCACAGGGTCACAGAAAATGTTCAACAATCTAAAAGCTATAATGACAGTAGACACAATTTTAGGTAAGAACTAATAACAAAAACTTAATGGTATTAGAAGTCTGAGAGAGATTAAGGCTCACTGAGGAATGGCCAGAAATTACCTTACCAGAAAGAGGCACAAAAATAAAGATCTCACCTGCCAGTTCCAACAACCCTGAGCACCTGCAAGTCCCAATGAACACCGATGGCAAGACTGCTCAGTGGCACAGCTTGCAATCTCGATGCTTGCTTAGAGCTCGTCCGTTTGAAACAATCCCTGAATAACCTCACTTCATGTCTCATTTCAGTTGTTCAGAAACCCATTTTAGTGGATTCTACAGCAAGTGGTGCCCGTTAAGTTTATTACTTTCTCATCTTATTCATTAGGAGGGTTCTGCTAGGACAGAGGGACATAAATAATCCTGTTCAACTGAGAAAAAAAAAAAAAAGCCATTGTGCAAATACTTGGAACCTTTTGCATTTCTGACTCCTTTCACATTTATCTAAATGGTTAGCTGGTGTTTGTTTATCCTTCTCTTCTCTTCTCTTCTCTTCTCTTCTCTTTTTTTCCCCGACAACTATCTGATGCGGATCAAACAAAGAAGCACCTCAGGTGACCCTTTCACTAAAACACAAACACAATCAAGAAATAAAGTCTCCTCACATCTCAAATCCAGCTTACCTTCAGCTTTGAATCCTGAGAAAATATAAAGCTCTCAAGCCACTCCCACTTACTAATTTGTCATAAGCTTTTCCAGCTAAGTCACTTAAAATTCTCTTTTCCTAAAGAGAGAAGTCCCCATCTTTCCAGTTTGATTTTAACAATTAGAAGATTGCCAACAAATGCCAAGAGCTACAGAGGGTATAGTGCAGCTGGTGCTCTTGTCTCCCTTTCCTGAGCTCCTTAAGTGTTTACAGTGGAACGTTTCAACTTGTTACAAGGACGGGAAGGAGAAAGCGAAACAGACTAGACACAGGCTGATTTCACGTTTCTGTCAGCGTCTCATGACAGGCCACAGATAAACCTCATAAACTGTGAAAAATGAACAATTCCTGGTTTTGATAACCTAAACTGGGACGAGGACCAAGGAGTTAAAATCTCTGGAACCTGGAAATTTATCTCATTTGTTTTTCAGTGATTAATCCCAAACTTATCTTAATTTGTCAACAGTTTCAATAAGCCAAAAAGGAAGTTTTAGACTCTGGGCCCCACCTTCTCTCTGAGCCTCGGCTTACTGGTGCCAAGGGAAGTGGTGACTGACCAGAAGTCCCTCTTTCCTTTGTTTTCCAACATGCAGAAGGAACAGCGTGCGAGGCCGAGGCAGCAACACCCCAGAGCATGTAGATAAACGTGGGAGCTCAGCTGAGTTTTAGACTTGGGGTTGGCCTGAGGTATGCAAGAGAGGAGCAGGAAGCATAGAGCAATGGGGTCCTTGGACAAAAACATAATGAGGTGAAAAGGAGTCTAGAATCTGAGAAGTTAGGGGAAACCGTGGAAAGAGTGACCAGCAGGAGGAGAGTTTCAGACTTAGGAAATGGTGGCAATGGTATTCCGTGGGAGGTGGGCATGAAAACTGAGAGGAGTGGGTGGCCTTAGGGAGCCATATTGCGTTTTAGAGCAAGAGACCTACGTGATCTGAGTGGGTACTAGAGTGCCAGTAGTATTCAGGCAACTAGTCAGGAAGACTAGAATCCAGGGGGCTCACTTAGACACTTCTCAGTAATTGGAGTTAGAGGTGATAAGATCTGGGTGAATCCATGTTTTGCTTCCTTTGTCCAAGTATTTCTCTAACTGTAGTCTCTTGTTGCCATTAGTGAATTTTGCATAGAGGCGCAGAAAACGTACAGTATTACTCATTGTATCCTTATCTACAAAGACCTTGACCTGTGTTTCCTTCGATATCTATACTAGCCTTGCCTTGACCTACAGTATCTGTGAAATCACAAACTTGACATACTAGTTATATATGTGTTAACCACATGAAGATAAGCATATGTCTGGTTAAAAGAAAATGTCTAAGACTCGGAATCACCCCAGGACAGCGTTTTGGGGAAGGCTGCTTCTACTCATAGGCTTTTAGTGTGCCAGGGTCAAAAACTTTGTCTACTAAAATCTACAGTTTCTCTTTTTCCAAAAAAAATTCAGTGTGCACGCACACATCTGATTTTGTGTCTTATTTCACATTGTCACAGTGCTTTAGGTTAAGACCCTCTTGAAGCTTATAGAATACAGAACCTAGCTTCCTGGCAGGCCATTTACTCAGTGTATCTCTGAGCCTCCTGGTGGCTTGTAGAGACCCTTTGTGCTTCTAGAATGTTCTATAATCCCTTCCTAATGGCTCCCCAGACACCCTGACTCTTCCTGGAGCTTCTCACCCAACAGACATCTTCAGCAAGCTCTGACCCAGTGTGGGCAAGGTGGGCACCGGTGTGCTCAGGGCAGGACCAGAGCTGTGAGCTGCATGGACCTGTCGGCTCCCCCAGCCTGCTGCTGAGAGAAGAATTTGGTCCAACAACAGTCAGTGATTGCTCTGTCAAATCAATTCAAGAGACTATAAAGATATAAGAACAGAACAGCACTACCATGGGACTTTTTTTTTTTTTTTTTTTTAAGGCTCCTTGCCAGATATAACAAGGATAAATATGAAATGGCTTCACATTCCAAGCATGAACTAATGTTGGGGTTGCGGCTGATAAGTAAGAAACAGCTAAACAGGCTTTGACATGGTGACTCTGGAGAGAGCAGCCTTCTCACTGGAAGTGGGGGTGTGGGGATTTATGGGGGCCATTGTCGACTGAGCTGTCTGGAAGTGGTTCCTCCCTTGTAAAAAATCCAGGCCCCTTGTGACTGATTCTCACGTTAGGAAAACATTGGTATATCATCAGCATAATCCAAGAATTATCCTTTCCTCTGCCCTGAGCACAAGGTTCTTTCTTTTCTTATCTGTTTCTAATTTTCTTCATGGGTGCTGTTCTGAGTCCATTAATTGAAAGAAGTTTTGGCTAGAAGCCCATGATCTGCCTAGGGGGAAAAATAAACCCAAAGGCTAATATTCATTGCGTCTTAGAGAAGTAAAAGTGAACAGGAACGGCCTCTTCCTGAGTTCCTGCTGGGCTGGGACCTGCTTTTCCCTGAGGCACAGGTAAGGAGGCCTGGCTCCCTCAACCTGTCCCTGGAGATGGGGAGCCATAGTAAATCACTGGATTTCAGAATGGCCCCTGGAGAAAGTAAGGTCATTGCCAGGCTTTTAAGATCAACCATAATAGACTCCCTACAATTTGTTTTTCTTCAGCTGCTTTTACTGACCCCTCTGGGCCTCCCTCCAACTTGGGTCTGATATTGCTCAGCCTGATACAACAGGAAGAGCGGGGGCCTGTAGACAGTTAAACAGATTTGTGTCCAGCACAGCCTTCACACCACCCCAGCTAGGAAGCTGGGACAGGTGGACCACATGTGATCCCTGCAGAAGCTGAGACTCAGCCACTCTGCTGATGCTACTTAGATGTGAGGCCTCTACTAATTAGGTGTACATGAGGTCATGATGTGGTGTCCTCCTCCTAGAGGAGCACCATGAAGAAAAGAAACCAGAGAGCTTTTGTTTTCCCTCCTGGCCATGTGAGGACACAGCAAGACACTGACCCTCTGTGAGGAAAAGGCCCTCACTAGAAAAATACTATGCTGGCACCCTCTTCTCAGACATCTGCCTCCAGAATTGTAAGAAGGACACACCTATTGTTTAAGAGATCCCAGGTGTGGCTGTGACAGTACTCTGAGCTAGGATAGCCTCTGAATTCCAGTTTCTATGAAGTGGAGAAGGCAATATCTACACAACAGAACAGCTATGAGGGGTCAGCATAGTGGTATGCGTAACATGTATGATAGGTCTTGGCATATAGGCTTAATAATAGACATTATTATCATCATCGTCACTGGTAGCATCAGTACCAACACCACTAGTATCTTCCTAGATGATCCTTCCAGGATGGGATGAGGACAGAGACATTACATTCAGCCCATTCGACCAACATATAATACATCTACAAATGGCATTCATGATGGTCCCTGTTTGTATATCTCAGGCTTTATTTTTCAGCTAGATGCAACTATAATATTTACTCAGCCATCCATCCGGGCACTTACTATACCTGCTATGTTCTAGGCACTCTTTTAGAATTATGAATCCATCACAGGCAGAGCAGACATAGTCCTTGTCCCTCTGGAGGGCATAGCCTCCTGTTGGGCTATGCAGATGGGCTTGTAATACAGACTTTGCAAACATAGGACAAAAGGCCTCAAACTGATCTCATCAGGGTCGTAGGAACTTAGGGCCTGCACATTCCTGAAAATTCAAGTGATACCACTGATGTCTCTTTAGTGTCCAGCACTGTGCCAGGCTGGGGAGCCTCACAGTGGATAAGGCTGGCCCATTCCTAGCCTCACCAGGAGGAAGAAGACCAGTAAGAGGGTGATCATCTTCCTGAGAGGTGGCTCCTGATCCCGATGGCGGCTGCTATATCAGAGTGTCTCAGGGTCTCACCCACAACCATCATCAGCCAGGTCATTTGTTGAAGCTGAGCATATGATAAACCTATAATAAATTCATCATTCTCTTTTCTAATCATTTAGAGGATAATTATAAAAGTAAGGAAAGCAGACCTTAACTACCCTACCAAAGAGATGGGTCAACTGGAGAGTTCGATCTGACTTGTACTCGGCTGTCTGCATGGTTGACTCCTAACAACACCCCTCTGCCCCCAGGTCCTGTTAGGAAGCTACCTCTCCCCGCTTCTTTCTTCACTGTCCCCATGCCTCCCACATTAGCACATAACTTGTGATTGGGGACTGAGTGCCTTGTGTTTTTTAAACAGTTAAGTCTTTCACTGCAGACCAATTAAAATTTAAAGTCTCTCTCTGACACACACATTCTCTCTCTCTCTCTCTCTCTCTCTCTCTCTCTCTCTCTCTCTCTCTGTTTCTCCTGCCTCTCTCAGTATAAAGAGCTGATGACAGTCTAGTGTTTACTATTAGAAATAGAATTTTAAAGTCCAGCGAGAGAAAATCCAGTTCCTCATTCCATTTGAGTTTCCTTAATAAAGTCCCCCTGAGTGTGAACTTGCCCTGCCAGCGGCTGTGCCTCCCACACTCGTGCTGCAGTGCCCAGAGGGCTGGAGTGAATCGCCTCAACCTTCGCGGCTGTCTTCCCCTGGCAGAGCGTGTGGATATACATGGGAGTGTCATGCTATTCCTGGCTCACAGCTCCGTCCGCCTCACCCCACCTGCAATCTGTACATCTCGTATCTCAGAATATTAGATATGCTCCTGATCTGTCACCAAGGTTCATGGACAATTGCAGGAATTCTTGCTGGATCGTGCAGGATGAAAGGATGGGACACAGCACTGCTCTCTGGACTCTCATTCTACACATTCTGATCCAAAAAATAATAGATTCTAAAATGACATTAACTAGAGAGTACCTATGGACTGTGGCTAGGTATGCAAATGTATTTATATATGGCTGCTGTGTTCACGTGTGCTTGTACTTGAAAGTGTGTTTTGGGGTAGCCTCTGTAGTCTGCCTAACATATATATCACAGCCTATCTGCTTGATTCCATGATACAATTTTAACTTATATGACATCCGCTAAGTAGAATGCTGCTCTCTTTCCAAAATTTATCAGAGCTGAAGCTAGTCCTTCCAAATGCGCTTGTCCATAAACAAGCACCTGTATGTGGGTGGGTGCACACACACAAACACACTCTTTCCATTTAGAAATCCAAGAACACAGAGGAACTTACAGAGAACAGAGTCTGGCTTTTCTGGTCATACAGAGGAACACAGCATCTTGGGGAGAGGCTGTCACGAGACTTGGAGCTAGCATCCAGAAGGAGCCAGAGAAATCCATAGGCTCCTGGGTGCTGATGCAGGGAGGCAGCCCTGCAACCCTGCACAGAGCGGCCTCTTATTGAGAGAGGCATGCTCAGCTCAGCCACAAACCACTCCCTTTCTCAAATGGGAAACATTCTTGTCCTTTCTTTTCCTCAGGGAAGATGTATTACCCCAAAAGCAATATCAGCCACCATTTACCAGGTCCTTATTATCAGCCAGGTACTGAGGCAAACGCCTTAGCATACTGTCCCATAGAACCCTCACAATCGTCTTGCATGTATAGGCTGTTAGTATTTGCAGGGACCTGATGAGGAAACAAGTTCAGAGAGTAACTAATTCGCAGGAGGTCACAGAGCTGGTAAGTGGCTGAGCAGGACCCTGTGAAAACGCAGCTTGACTTTTCTGCACTCAGCGTTACATGACAATATGAGCAAAACTAGCCGGCCTCTTTAAGGAAACTGGGAAAGGTTAATTAGGAGGAAGAAATCACCTTGGAGCACACGGCAAGTACGAAAGGTCCTCGAAAGGCATTAAACAAGGAGGTGGCTTTCCTTGCGTTGAAATTTTCATTCTGCATCCACACACTCTCCTGCACCTTTGGAGCCCAACGACCTGATAATTCGCTTTCCAGAACCCATGTAGCCATGTCTCTGGTTGATCATAACTTGGTTGAATCAGCAGTCAAGCTCTGCAAATCTCTTGGAAAGATGTCATTAGTTGGAAGTGATGCCAAATGTCACACGGGGGAATCTGTTTACACACACCTTTGCCTCCTGCCAAAGAGAAAGCATTCTCTGTAGCCACCTGCTCCTCTCCAGCCCACTTTGCTTTGCTGGGCTTCCGAGCCCCACCCAGATACTTATGCCAATGAAGAGCAGATGCTTAGCAAAGCAGAGAGGAAGTGTTGGGTCTGCTGTTGACACCAGAGCACCCACACTTCTGGCAAGGTGTTTGGAATTCAAAGAGCCAGAGCCACTCAGTTCCTAGGTGTTTCACCCTAGCATCACACTAAATAATCCTAAGCCATCCAAATAAGTCTAACAAAAATGCATTGAGTACTTACTTAATGTAAAGACATCAGGCATGATAAAGTATGTGCCTAACCCAAAATTATAAAAGCAAAATGGGAAACGACCAGGAAAAATTAAAAATATTTATAAAATTCCAGTGTCTAGGATATACTTATGTAACAAAATAACATAATTTGAATTATGGTTGAGATATGTTTTGAACTTTTTTTGTTTTTGCATTTCATCCATTTTTCAGTGGATGCTTTAATTTGACACTTCTCAAATCTCTAGAACTATGGCCCAGGTCCAGAGGGTAGAATCAAAGCAATTCCTATTATGGGTTCCTGGTGGGCTGATGGATGGGGTAGACATAATATAGGATGGTGGGTACTAGATGCCATATAGCTTTAGCTGCTGATTCTGGCAACCCTAGATAAGTCTTGAAATAGAAATTGAGTTGCCCATATGACATAGACTGAAATTCAGAACTGAGTTTGTGAATTGAGATTCATCTTCATTAGAACATGATGCCTTTTATTTTTAGAGCATCTTACAATGTAGGAAGCGCCTTCATGTAGTCTGTGTCATTTGATTCTCCCAGTGACCTGCTGAGATGAGAAATGTGAGTCTAATTATTTCCAGAAAAAGAAACAAGCTCAGGGAAACTAAGTTCTCTGAATACACCACATCCATATGGCCCAAAGCTGCAACCAAACCCGCTGCAGTACCCACCCTGGGGCCCTGGGTAGCTTCTGAGTCCCAGCCTGGCCCAGGCTCCAGCATCCCAGAAATGACATCATGCACTTTGGTTCCAAAATGCTTCTCACAAACTTCTGGGAACTGTGAAGTTGCAAGTGTGTCTGATTCTAGACCACCTGTCTCTGGTCTACAGAGGAGCCAAACTATGCAACTATTTCATTTGATGGGGTGACCACAGTTGAGTCTCTGTGGCTTGTGGAGTCTAGAAAGACTTGGAATAGGTCCAGGAACTAAGCCTCTGGTTGATCGTCTTCCAGGCCAGGTGACACCCTCCCACAAAGAAATGGACAGTGAGGAGAGTGATTTATGGAGCAGAGAGCTATACAAAGAGTGAGGTCAGATCTTCAGCGATGTCTTGGAGACTGCTCAGGAGGTACAGCTGAGGAATGTCCCATCCCATTTACTCAGGACTGCTGTGTGCCCAGGGGAGGGCCCTCTGTCAGAGTTAAAGGTTTTATACATCTTAAAATCCTTACTTACGTATGTCGGGTCAAAGGGAAGGAAAAAACCCAACCACACTCTCGAAGTTACTCCGGGCTGTTGTCAGCAAATGGGCTACAGCTGTGCTTGCCAGTATAAACTTTAGAGCTTCGTTTGTATGTAGAGGAAATAAAGAGTAGGGTTCTGGGGAAATACCATGATCACCACTGCCCACTTGATAAAAATTTCATTCTTTCACTTTACATGGGAAACATCAATCTTAATCATCATCATCATCATCATCATCATCATCATCACCTTCTTCTTCTTCTTCTTCTTCTTCTTCTTCTTCTTCTTCTTCTTCTTCTTCTTCTTCTTCTTCTTCTTCTTCTTCTTCTTCTTCTTCAATCTAGGTGTTAGGAACCTGTTTTGCTATTAGATTTTTAATTCCTTGATCCACTATATATATTACCTATGAGCTCCTAAAGTGATAGATGTAAACAGTATCTGTTCCTTACTGGCAGAAGCCATCTCTTGGCCAGGAACATTTTCTTGACTGGGAAAGGAGTCCAGGAAGGCTTTATTTTGTGACAGTTCTGAAGCAAAGGAACAAAGGATTCTGAAGGTCTGCCAGCCTGGGCCATGCATTTAAGCTTTTCCTTCCTGGAAAAGCTCACCACTCCTGAGATGGTGCCAGTGCCAGTGGGTGTCAGGACCCCTGGTTGCCCCATCTGGGCAGGTGCGTTCTGCAGAGAGGGTAGAGCTCCATTTCCCAAACCTGGCTCCACTGCAGGGAAGGCCACTAGGACTAAGCTCAGGGCCAGGATTCCAGGTGCCTTTCTTCCTCTCCCAGTCCGGGAACCTGTGAATGTGGAGGTCTGCTAAATCCTGGATTCAGTTAGGGGCCTTGTTAAGATGTGCTGAGGTGAAATAAAGAGCCAGCCTTGGGAATCACCCTTTGTCCACGTCTGTCCCTTGGGCTGCTTCTCCACTCCACTCCCATGCAGTGTTCACCCATTAAACTGCTAACACCTGGGCTAACTCTGGACCGCTGCCTGTATCAAATGCCCTTGAGTCCCTTCAGAATACACCTGGAGGAAGAAGGTATGGCTCCGCTTTCAATTTATCTTATGAGAGGCTGGGATCCTGTGCACAGAAGCTAAAAAGCCAAGTTGTGAGGACACAAACTCTTCCATCAGGCCAGGGATGAATCCGGGCCATTGTCTCCCAAAAAGATGGCCCCAGATAAGTTGCTTCACTTCCCCTGAAGCTTACCTTTTGCATCTATAAAACGGAGAGAGTGCTACAGGTTAGGCACCTCTAAGTGTGATAGCTGAAATTCCAAAGGGTCGAATGCCTGTAGTGTTGAGTGTCATTCGGATGCTAGAAGTGGAAAATTCCACACCTGTCTTTGCATGACAAGTCACAGACAAACTGCAGATGCACTAAACACATTCCTTATGATTCTCCTCAAGCTAAGTGTATAAGGTGTACATGAAATACGAATGAATTCTTTATTTAATCTTGGGTTGCATCCTCAGGATGTCTCATGATATTGAAATACTCTAAAATCTGAAAAAAAAAAAAAATCTAAACCACTCTGGTCCTGAGCACTTCAGAGATGGGATGGGCTCGATTTGTCCCACTAATGAATGAGATGTTGGGCGTATTCAGAAAATAAGGCATGCCACCTGCTCAACCTGGTGTCTAGCACATGGCAAGTGCCCAAAGTGGGAGCTACCAAAAGGGGGCCTCGATTGGCACTGCCGATACCCTCATTGTGCTGCTCTCTCCAGCAGAGATTTTGCTGCAAGTGCAGGGACGGGAAAGCTCTGTTTGTGCTCTTGACCTTGAAAGCTGCCCCAGCCTACTGTGGGCATCATGGTGTGGACTCTACAGTCTGTGAGCCCGGCTCCACCTCCTGCACATCTTCATCCCTGCTCACACCGCACCTGGGGCTTCTGCTTCCACTGGACCCTCATGTGAGCCTATGAAGCTCAAGGCTCAGGCTTAGCTGTGATGTGCAGCAGCCAGGATTGGTGTGAGGTAAGCACACTCAGGCCTCTGGAGCAGAGACAGGAAACACTCTTCCCAGGGAAGCTGAAGTTGTAGCAAAATAGGATCCAGGCAGAGACATCTCTTTGGCTCCATAATTAAAAGTGAAACTCGAGACTGTGGTGCTCTAAGACTTGACCACAGGTTTCACTTTTCAAAGGGCTACCTGGATGCTTATTAAAGGCTGACTTTGCCCGGGATTGGGTTACTCCACCCCAGCAGCTGCATGACCTCTGCACCTATTCTGAGGTGAGGACGCATATGGAATTAAGCCTGGACCAAATTGGTGGCCCAGGAATGTCAGGACTCTGGGCACTTCTTTGGTGGGCAAATACATTTGGAGCAAGACTGGTTCTCTGTCCTGAGGTCTCTGGTCCAACAGTTTACATCTCAGAAAAATCTCCAACTATAAAGTTTCACATTTCTTACCACTTCTGCACATCCTCCTTTTCTATGTTCTCATGGTGCTCATCATGCTTATCTTTGCTCCTTTGCTTTTATTTCTGCTCAGGACCATCAGCTCCATGAGAATGAGATTGTGTCTGCATGGCTTGTGGAAGAGACCCAGCTCACCATAGTGAGTGCTTTAAGGGAATGAGGGAGAAAGAAGGGAAGTTCATAAAATACAGCCTGAAAACAAGGCCCTGTCTGCCAGGGGTGCCTGGATTATAGGGAGTATTCTGTTGAAGAGGACAGGAACGGACAAGGAAAGAAAGAGAAGGAAAGAAAAAGGAAGAGGAAGGAAAGAGAGAAGGAGCTAAGGGAATGGAGTTATGCTTTTAATCTTGATGTCTAATGCTTCAGAACACATTTTTGAAATGACCATAATCCTTATGACATAACAGGCAACCTGATATATGCATATGTCATATGAGTCACTGAGTGACTCAAGAAGATAACTTTGTCAGCATCACCTGCCACTATGCATATATATGCACTCTCTCACTTGTTCGCTTAGGAGATCACCCGCCTAGGCCTTCTCCTGGCCTTTTCCTCACCCTCCGCAACAATACTGAACACATTACCTGACCTAAAACTGGCCAGAGGCTGGACCTACACACATGGAATGCACAATGAATACAGATTTGATTGCCGCTAAGACTTAGGGAAGTGGGAGGTGAAATGGAAGAGGAATAAATAAACAAATGTGGACAGTCTGGGCTCTCCCTTGGCTAAAGCCCCAGGAGACCAAAAGGCAACAGGTCAAGGTGGGTGTGGGCCAACTTCCCGCATGCAGATAGACACACATGCTTTACCTTCTACCTCTGAGCTGCAAGACAGTGTTCTCAGTCCACTTGGCCATGGGGAAGGAAAAGAAACAGGACAGAGAAGGCAAAGGGGTTGTGGGTGCAGGCGAGCCAGGAAGCATCCTCAGAAGGCTGCAGCGACTTTGTTACAGAACAACACTTCTTCAGAGATCAGAAAGCAAGATTTGTTCATGGATGAGCACCCCTGATGCATATGAAACAAAATTACAAATGAATTGGACCAAACACAGCAGCCTGTAGGAGATGACATATTTGGCCCACTGAGGTTTTTCTGGGTGTCAGGAAAGAGCAGATCAAGAGCAGGTCTGACTCATCTCCTGGTTGCAGAGCCATTGTGTTTCCCCTCCCCCAGAGGCTGTTTTAATGCTCAGGACAGAAAGGCTCCTGCTAGAGTAGACTCAGGGCAGGCTGCTGACCTCCACCCAGCAGGAAGGCTCCTGCAGGTGTGTGTTAATGGCTGTGGGTGTCTCTGTGTAAATGCTGAAATTCTTGAGTTCTTGGATCCAGTTGACAATGGATTTCCAAAAACCAGTGTGTGTCAATATCTACAAGTCCATGCAAGTGCACGGGCCAGCTGAGAAAAGCTTCTGCAGTTCTTGCCCCAGAGTGATATCTAACATGCAGCTGTATAAGTCTGTGCAGTTAACCTCTTGGGAACTCTACCCTTACTGTTAAAATGAAGGCATTGGAATAATTACTCCCTAAGGATCTTCTAAGAAGCTACAGTTTCTATAAAGCATGTTGCTCTTTGTATTCTTTCTTTTTCTTTACCTCATTCCTCTGTTCTCCTTTCTGCCATTCTTCTCTCTCTTGGCCAGATCTCCCTCACCTGCCTCAAAGGGGGAAATGAGCCCCAAGAGGAAACCAAGAAAGCCACAAGTTGGGAACTGTGCCCACAAAGTTAAGAGGAGCTGATATGCTGACTGTGATTTGACTGTCTTGTTCTGAGAGACAAATCCCTACATCTTGGATTGAGTGACGAAAGAGACAAACCAGGCAGTCTTGAAGGCACAGAGCAGTCCTTGCATCAGGAAATGTAGGTTAGTACAAAACAAGATATGCAGATAGATGTGCAGCATTTCTTCTGTGGAAATCAAGACAACCAAAGGGATAAAATAACTAGCAACTGAGTTATCACACTAATTACAGGGGAGTGAACGCGATGGATCCAAACAGCATTTTGAGGAGAAAAAAGTAGCATGCAAGCTTAGCAGAGCTGGTAATACTGCTGTTCTGCAGAATGTGTCTATTCCAATGAATTGATAAGTTGCACCATTAGGGATGGACCCATCCACTCAGCCTACAGAATGCGTGTGATTATCACTTACTGAGCACCTGAGCTACTATCTGTGTGAAGCTCCCTGTAGACATATCTCATGAGCTATTTTCTAATATAGGGGGCTGGTATTAAGCACAAGTTAACAGTCACAGATTCAACCCTTCTCTCTACCTTGGTTCTTTTATCTGTAAAATAGAATGGAAAAAAAAATATATAGACCTCATTCACCCAGGGTGACATCTTTCAATTAAAACATTATGTAAGGGGCCAGGCAGATAGCTTAGCAGATTATACCATCTGCTTAGACAGACATAGGGACCAAGGTTCAATCCCTGGTGTGCTGCACTGGCCCCATCCCTGGGGGCATGCTGAAACTATGATTGAGACTGGGCAAGGTGGTGCACACCTGTAATACCAGTGCTTGGGAGGCTGAAAACAGGAGGATCATTATGAGTTCAATCTAGGTAGTGACACCCTGTAGACACTGTACTAAACACATAAAAATATGTATAAAGTGCTTAAGGTATGTTGAAAACATTAAATACTTCATAAATGTTACTTCTTCTACTATTTTCCCACACAGGGCTATTTTAATGCTGAAGAGTATGTCATTGGCCCAGGTCACAGAGCTAGCATGGGTCTTGAATCCATCTCTGTTTGTCTCTAAATGCTACACTGGGCTGCCTGCCTCTTGCAATATCAGTTATTACTATAGAATCCCAGACTTCTTGTGGGCAAGTACTTTAAATATTCAGCTAGGGCTATCTCTATTAGTAATTATTATTATTCAAGTAAACTCAGCACCCTCTGTGTGATTTTGCTTGCAATTTATCTTTTAAAGTCACTATTGATCTGTGAAATAGATTATTGTGTCCCAGAGAGAAGTCAGGCAACATTGTGACATAGACAAGCAGGCCTTAGCTAGAGCTGGAAACATGCACGGTCTTTACTTTGAGGTTGGTAGATCAAGCTGTGTGGTGCTTTATCTGGGGTTCCAGAAATGTTCCCAGCTCGTGTAGCCCCCACTCTAGGCTTTTCTCAATCCTTTGCACCTCTTTCCTAACAACTCAGCTTACACTGGGCCCTGGGGCCCCAGTCAAGAAGAGCAATGGCATGGAATGGAACAGAAGAAGCACAGCCCTAGAAACGGTGCCAGCTTTCACCAAAGGCAGCATCGAAGGCAAGGAAAGCGGCTACTCCAGCAGCTTGAGGAACATTCATAGCACATGCGGCTGGCACATCTGCAGCAGGACAAATCATGCAGCCAGTTCCTCAGGGTTAGCAGTTGCTTCTCGCATATCTTTGCATGACAAGAGGGACAAATATCCTGAAGAACATATGAGCTAGAGGGATGTGCAGCACCACTTATCTTAGGAAGGGGACAAGAAGCAGCCCTGGGAGGGATGTGTCTGCAGAAAGTTTGTCTATAAGTTTGTCAATAAGGTAATTTTTTCTATAAGATAAAACTCCCCCCGCCGGGCGTGGTGGCGCACGCCTGTAATCCCAGCACTCGGGAGGAGGATCGGTGCGAGTTCGAGACCAGCCTGGGCTACAAAAGTGAGCTCAGGACCAGCCTCAACTGCATAGCCAGACCCTGTCTCAAAAAAACAAAAACAAACAAACAAACAAAAAAAAAGATAAAACTCCCCCAAAATATGCTCAAGTTTCTTTGAGAGTTGAAGTCGTTTATTTACTTTTTTGAGGAGGAGCCAAGAGGAGGGACCTGAATCCACTGAGACTCAAAGAAAGAGACATGAACACCGGCAGAAGGAACATTCCAGTTGGACAAAGAAAGACTTTTGAAACACAGGTTGCTAAATTGCTAGATTCCACTGCTAAGTGAGGTTATGGTTAGACCCATAAATCTCGAAGAAGCAATTCAAAGCAAGTCCAGTCTCCCTCCTACCCTTTAGGATTTTGGATGCTTCCTATCTACAGTACTGTCCCATAGTTACCTGAACCTTTTATACCTGGAAAACTTATGGAAATGCAAGTTCTCAGGCCTCATGCCCAGAACACTGAGTCAAAATCTGTGGGGGCCAAATGCAATGCCTGTGGCCTGTGACAAGCTCTCCAGGTGATTTCCATGCATGCTCAAGTCTGTGGCGACCATTCATACTTTCTGGGAAGAAGCCAAAGAGCCAGTTATCTTGAGCTTGTGTGCAAACCCCATTTAGCTTGAGTTTTCTGAATGAGTACATCTTCGCAAGCCCAGCAGAAGAGTTCTAGAAAGGATATTTTTTTTTTTTTAATTTTTGAGATAGGGTCTCACTGTGCAGTTCAGGCTGGCCTTGAGCTCACTTTTTGTAGCCCAGGCTGGTCTAGAACTCACAACGATCCTCCTGCCTCAGCCTGTAATCCCAGTGCTGGGATTACAGGCGTGAGCCACCACGCCCGGCTAGAAAGGATATTGAACTAAAATCAAATTTGCCTTTTTTGGGGAGGTAAGTTCCCACACCACTCCAGCCGAGGGCACAGCCCAGCCCAGCCACTGAGCTGTGGAAAGGGTTCTGCTTTGGGGCTCCCATGCCACAGACGGATAGGTGAAGAGGAGACTGCCAGGATGCCCATACCAATGAACACTTGGGCAGGTCTGTTCAGTTAAGGACACATTTCCATGCCCAGAATTCAGAAGTAAGAGCAAGACTCTATCATTTATCCAGAAAAAGAAATTAGAGTCTTTTTTCGTCTTTTCCCCCCCCATTTTCCCTCTTGTCTCTGAGTTGGGTCATGAACTGTAGAACACATTTATTGATTTGCTCCTCACTGTTTAGCGCTTTGCAATCTTTCTCTTTAAAGAATTAAAAATATTCCCACCAATGCTGATGGTAGGTGATTGGCTATGTCTAGAGGAAAGCAGGAGTTTTGCAGGTGGATTTTCCTTCTCTTCTGTTTCTGTTACATCTTTGTACTGGGAACATGCAGGCTGGCAGATGCCTTCTCTGGGCTCTCCCGCAGTGACTTTTTCCCAAGGTCATCAGAGCTTGCTTTGCTTCTCCCTGCTGTGGTGCCCTTGGCACCCTTCACAGACAGCTGGCCACTTCTGGGCTCTTGTGGCCAATGTGCTTCCCATCATGCTTGGCTGTTGGGCAACAGCAGGAAAGCCAGTGGATAGGACTAAACTTTTAGGCTGGAAAGGGTAACTTTAGCTGCACTAAGAGGAGGGGAGGTTAAATGACATGCTCTCAGGAGCTGGAATCTTTCAGCTGTGTGTGCGTATCCTAAAGGATCCTAAAAATCTCTTGGTGGAGAAAACACTGTCCTTTCTCCATCCAGGGGGGAGCAGGAGGTTGATATTTTTCAGAAGTGGCCAGCAATGCCTGAGAGAAGGCCAGGTATCTGCCATGTCACAGCTGGCTTGAAGTTATGACTGCACACTTGATTCACACCAGTTGTGGGTGCTGCTACAGCACTGGATTACTAAGTGAGCCCTGAGTTAATTTATTTGCTTTTAAAAGAAAGATTCCCTGGAAGGAGAAGGAAAAGTCAGCCTTACCTACATCAGTGGCTCTGTGTGGATCCGTCTTATTTCTTATGTGCTCTGTAAGCTTGCAACTGGTCATCTCACAAGAGTTAGGAAAACTAATGGTTTAGCTGGATTTAACTGTGATTTTCCTCCTAGGCTATATTTCCCAGGCGTCCTGACAGTGAGTTACAATCATACAGTGAGCTCTGACCAAGGAGATGGCAGAGGACAGTATGAGAATCTAGACTGGTCTCAAACACTTTCCCAACTTCTTCACCTGTGCTGTAGACAAGCTTTGCCTTGACCCTTTCTGGAAGCCTCCTGCTCATTACTTGGGTAGCAAAGCTTGGGAGCTTGGTCTCTTCATTGTTTCCTGGAGGCAAATCACCCACTCATTGGGTCTTTATTTGAGAGAAAAATAAATCTCGATCAGTTGAGTCATTATATATTATATGAAATTCATTTGCTACAGCAGCCCGAATTAATTTAAGTTAAACATTGAGCCTCGTGCCTTAGGCTAGAAGTTGGAAGAGAGGGAAGGAGGTTTTTCCTTTACTTTGAATACCCTGAATATTTCCAAAAGCATGAATGAAGAATGTAGGGATTGGCCAAAGAAGGATGGAGAAGAACCAGAGAAGGTAGTGGTTGTGGAAACTACTTTTTCTGAAGGTCTTTACTAACATTCCATAAATGCCAGAATGAGGGTGTGCCCCATCCTCATGGATAAGTAGGGAATGCCCTGCCACACACGTGTCTGGGATAGGAGGTATGCTCCTTCTTCCAGGAAATGATTACTTCCAGGGTAGGTGGTATGGCCTAGCACGGGGACTCAGGCTCTATAGACGCCAGTGAAGTATGGAGGAAGGAGTTCTGAGCACAGTGTGGCAGGCTTGGCTCTCAGAATTCCCCTGCAAAAAATTAGCTGTGTGGCTTAAGGTCCTCTGACCCTGTGGGGCAATGTGTTCCTCATCTGTGCAAAGCTACATCTTAGCATGTCAGAACCAGCCTAGAGCTTAGCTAGGACTAGCTTGGTCATTCTCAAAACAACATCTGAGGACACCTGGGACCCTTCAGAGATGCCTTCCTCAGTAACTTCTGTAGTATTAAGGCAGTGTGCAGGTTGCAGGATGCTCCTGGTTCAACCAGAAAACATAAGCGTTTATGAATTTGTGGTGAGATAGTATTTTGTGATTTATTTTTTTCTTCCTTTATGTATTTGGTATAGGGCCTCACTGCGCAGCTCTCACTCTTAGTGACTCTCCTATTTTCAGCCTCCCCATTACTGGGATTGTAGGTGTGTGCCACCATGCCTGGACTCAGTGGCTGGGGGGACTCATGTGGCATATGGGGCCAGGGATGTGGCGAGTTAGTCTGCTGAAGTAGTAACTGACATTGCCCCTATTGCCCACTCCTAGGTAGGCACACTCCCCTCAGCAGACAGGATATGTACCGTGTCTCAAGGATGGAGTGCCCCAGCTTAACAAAAATTCTTTTGGCAGGATGGTACTGGTAACTGAAACCATACTTTTTATACCAGACTACATCCCAGTCTACTTGCTTTTTTTAAATTTTGAGACAACATCTTACTAAACTGCTCAGCCTGGGCTTGTACTTGGCATTCTCTTGTCTCAGCCTCCAGGGTGCTGGGATTATAGGTATGCATCACTATCCTAACTAATTCTTGGTTGTTAAATTTTAAAACCTAGACTGTGTTGTCCAGTATGCTAGCCTCTAGCCACATGTGGCCATTTGAACTTATGTGAATGAAAATGAGTCACTGTCCAAGACCCTGGGCATTTCAGATACATGTGCATGATGAAATGCACATACATTGAGCATGTCCATTGCTGCAGAATGTTCTCAGGGACAGTATCAATCTCCAGGTACCCTCAGGGTGTGCTTGACTCATGAGAATTAGGAATCCCCACCCTTTCCAAGGTTTCTCCATGTAGGGGAAATGTTAAAAGGATGATGAGGGAACCTGAAACACAGTGAGATGCTTGGTGAAAGACCCTTTCTAAACTTCCTGTGTGGAGCACAGGGCCTGATTGGTTCAAATCAAGAAAAATGACAGATGTTGAGGTCTAGGAAACAGAAGCCCTGCTACCAGGTAGAGCTAAGTGAGACCATGAGGCCTCTGAGAACTTCCTGGGCTCTGTACAGGTGCAGGAGCCTTGACAGTAATGGTACCAGGGTGGCATGTGGCAGCTTGCCCGAAAGATGCCCTTCAGAGCTCTCTACCACCTTTAAGGAACATGAAAAGAAGGATTAGGACGACTGTGTCTGTAAATATTGCAAGAAAGAAGCCCACAGAGGTGGACAGGCTTAAGACCTACAAATGAGATGCCCATCGCTTCCACCCTTATCCTTGGCACCACTCAAATCCCCTGAACTTGGATACAATCCTGGGAAAAGAGGTAGGGAGACCTGTAAGTGCCTGCAGTTTACTTCTTGTGGAAGATGAAAAGTGGATATGAGGGAGGAATTTCCATAAATAATTTATGTCACCTTTCTTGGATACTGATGTTTGCAAACTGAATTTATAGTCACCATCTATTTCTCAGGTTTGTTTTGTTCAAAACTGATCCTGCTGCCAAAAGCTATGAGAAACTGAAAGCTCAGTGAAATTCAATTTCTACTACTTTGGCCTAAAAGCATCTTATTAGATAGGATGGGTTTTGGGTAGCAGGCAAGTACAGGAAGAAGTTTCAGGTCCCACACTTTTAGAAGAAACTATGGGTATAAAGAGGTAGGAGAAATTCTCAGCTTGGGCCATGACACCTTTTCCAAGGGGAGCAAGAACCAAGCCAAAAAGCAACTGCATGTGTGCTCTAAGGTTAAGCACCCAAGAATATAACCCAACCCAGGACAGTACCATGACAAAATCCTGGTCGTCCTGATAAGTGTCTTGAGTTGTTTGTACTTCTAGTGCCACTCCCTGTGAAAAATGAGGCTCCTGCAACCTGGAAAGGTGACAAAAGGCAGGGGTGCTTACTTCTACTTTCTGGGTATGCTGTTTGTGCATTCCAGAATGACCTCTGATTCAAGCACTCGTGGTTATGTTAGCCCCACTGTCACCTTTTGATCACTTTGGACATCTGTGTTTTCAGTGAGTGGCATGAATGCTCAGATGCCAACACCCGGAGCAAGATCCTGCACTCTGCTGTAATTTACTGTTTAGGCTCCAGTGCTGGTATGTGGAAAAGGGATCCCTGATGCATGGGTGGGCTTGAGGTCTGGTTTCCTTTGTTACTGCAAAACATAGTTTATTCTTTTTCCAAAATAAGTTGTTTTCTTTAAGAACTGATTGAAAGAAAGGTTGAATTTTCATCTTGATGGAGCTTTTTAAATGGCCCTTATCATCAGCTTGAGCTACAGGTCTAGGATAGAGACATAGAGAAGAGGCTTACTGCAAACCTGCACCAATAGTTTCTCCTTGCCTCTAAGCTTGTGTGACCCTTCTCTCTCCTTCTTATTCCTCTCCCATTTCTATCTTCTGATCTCTTCTCTTCTCATCCTCAGCAACCTGCTCTTACTGTACTCTAACATTCACCCTGCTTCGTTTGCCCTAAACTTCTGGACTCTTTCGTAGCCACTGCCCGCTCACCTATAAAGTGCTGTCAGAGAGCTGGAATATTTCCAACTTTGTTTTTGTCAGCTCTCAGCAGACGAATGAGCTAGTATAAGGAGGCCAGATGCATCTTGAGAAGGGATGAGAGATTGAGTCCAGGGAAAGAGAACTGCTTTCTCTTCTGAGTGGAACCATTTGTGTGCGCTGGCTGGAGAATGCGATGCTGCCAGCTGGCTGTGTTGGGTGTGCCCTAAGCTCCAAACTTTATGCATGCTACTTTGCTGATCCAAAACAAAGCAGCTGTTGGTATAATGATTTTTCTTTTATGAATGACCAACAGGAGGATTAAAAAGTTTAAGAATATGTGGTTACTCAGCATCTAAGCCTCTGAACCAGCGACTTAATACCAACCTCAAGTAAAGAATGCAAACATAGCAGAGAATCCAGCATAGGAGAAATGTCAGGATGGCCAGTCTGCCCATGGCAGAAGTGGAGGGGCATTTGAAAAAGAGATGATAAGAGTTCTTTATTTCACCAAGCACCATCTGTATGGCTTACAACTATCCAGTAAGAAAGAATAGGAGTTCAACTGAGATTTTGAGTCTTCATCCAATATGCTATGCTGCCCTCTGTGTGGGCTACACACAGATATAAATTCATTAACACTCATGTGTAAACTTTACACAGGGGAGCTACCAGCTGAAAACATCTCGCCTGGCAGTGACAGTAGACATATTTTTACACTCCAGAAGTTGCTGAAAGCTCGTTGAGACTTCTGTAGCTGACACCACCACAGCCCTACTCCAGGGTCTACCTTTCCCTTGGTATCTGGAGTGGCAGCATGGTATCAGTAGCATATACATGCCATCAGCTCTGGCCATGGAAGGGAACAGCAGTTCTTAATGGGAATGGAGCATGACACAAACACCCTGGGCGTTGGGCCCTGACTAAGCCGTCGCACATGTTCTATTGTCCAGAAGCAAACTGAAAGCAGATGAGCCAACCAAGCTCTTATTCGTCTTTTTTTTTTATTATTATTATTTTTTTTTCTTATTCATCTTTAAAGGAGAGTGAAAGAAGCTGAACTTGATGGCACAGACTTATAAGCCCAGCTACTTAAGATACATCACAAGATCAGGGTCAGTCTGGGCGATTTATCAAGGCCCTGGCTTAAAAATAAAGAGGACTGAGGATGTACCTCAGTAGTAGAGCACCTCTGGGTTCACTGTCCTGGTGCTATAAAAATAGAAAAAGTAAAGTTAAATGAAAGGTTTGGGAGTATAGTTCAGTCATAGGGGGCTTTCCTAGAGTGTGGGAGGCCCTAGAGTCAATCTCCAGTATCAAAAAAAGCAAAAAACCAAAATCCAAGAGAGTAATGGAGGAAAAGAATCAAAAAGTAAGAGACAGAAAGCAGTTATAAACTAAAGTTGAGGTTCACCTTGAAGTAGTTCTTGGCCATGTGTACAGAATCTTCACAGGGCTTTGGGATTATAGAAACAATTCCTAAGGACTCCAGACACCTCCAAGCCTCATGATGTAAAAATCATTTTGTAAAATTCAATCATTACTCATTTAGAAATCATTTCCTTTTTAAAATTTATTATTTTTTTTAATGGCACCAGGGGTTGAACTAGAAATGATTTCCTATTGAGCTTAGTATTTTTCTTTTTGAGGTCCAGATGGAAGAGTGGGTCAGAACAAAGTGTTGGAAATTTCCCAAAGTGATCCATTCTCTTTACCAAAGAATTTGTGCCCAAATCAGAGAAGAGTGTTTGGAAGAGGCCCTTCTGGAAACAGTTCTGGAATCAGCTGGGGAGTTAGGAGACAGCATTTTTAGAAAATAATCTTCAAACTATCTGGAATCTTAAAGAAACTGTTATTCTAAAAAGGGAAGGGATGAATTTAGAAAGGGCCCCAGCTCTATAAAGAGCAGGTTGGACCCTTGAATTCTAGGGTCACCTCAGAAGGCCATGCCTACTGAATACCTCCTTCCAACATCTCCACCCTGTGGTTAATTTATAGAGGTGATGATATGTGAGAGATCAAATCAGTAGGATCCAGAGAAAAAGCAAAGCATCTCAAAGTCATTTCTCTAGAACAGACAGTAAATTTATTGTTATCCTTTCTTCTTTTTTCTCCTTCTTTCATTTATTCCTTCTTGGGAGGGACAGGAGGGATTCCAGGGAGCTCCTCCCACACCTGGTAGAAACCAGAAGCACCCTTTTGTGAGATCCAGTAGGGACTGAGATCAAACCTTTCCTGATAAAAGCAGCGAAACACAGCTGTAGTGGCCTCCTCCAGTCACGATATGCAAGTAATTAAATAATTTAACAGCCATGTGGCCAGGGAAAAAAATTTCCAATTTTATCTCCATGGTGACAGTTCATTAAAATTTTTTCTAAAACTAAATATCTAAAAATTGTCTTCCTTTTGCCAGTGGAAAATAATGAGTGGGACTCACAGGGCTCACGCTTTACGTCATCACTGTGGCCAGCCTAAACCCGCCCCCCTTGAGCAGTACACCTGGCAAGGTTGTGGCATAGGTTTAGCCATCTGTGACTGCCAAACTGCACTTAAGTCCCTGAATTTAAAAGGAGAGGGACTTGCTCTTTAATCCTACCAACTGCCTTAGGCCTTTTCTTCCCAGCCTCTTGCCGGCATTCATTAACCTTTGACCCCAGACTTATTGGCTGTCCGCAGCAATTGTACAGACAACATTTATGGAAATGACTCTGATATGTTGGCTCCATGGAAGAGCGTGTTTGTAGGAGGGGTAGCCTAGGATATTCTGATGAATGAAATCAGAAATGAACACTTAAGACTTCCGTATGTGCTAAAGGAGATAATATAGCCTAATTTTTATATTAAAAACTAAATTCTACAAATCTCCAAGTCATCCTGAAGTTGACAATGAATGTGCTGTGCCATCTCCAGGAGAGGTGCAACCCAAGCAAATGTTGTTGGAGTGAAGTGTCAAGAAATTAGATCAAGAACAGGAAACTACAGAAGAACATCAAGTTTTAAGTAAAGGATCATTTGCTACATTTTGTAAAGACAAGCAAAAATAGACCAGGGACCACCCTATCCATTGGTTATGGGTTAAATTAATTATCACACAACCTGCCACGGAACATTATAGGGTTATGGTATACAAACCACAGAATATCTATAGTTATTGACACAGAAATACGTTCACTCTGTACTTCTAGCAAAATATCTGGCTACAATACAACATGCCTAGTGTGATCCTAGTTAAAGTTTATCTTCAGTATGTATACATACTAGAAAAAGATAGATGCTTCTGCACCAAAACATTAATGATTCTTTCCTATACTCATTGCTTTTTTCTTTTCTTTTTAATGCATTTAGTACAGCGTCTACAGTGTCTTACTATATAGACTGTACTCAAAGTGATCCTTTTGTTTTCAGCTTCCCAAGTACTGTGCACACACCACCATACCTAGTCTCCTTCAAACCCCGGGGATTGGGGCCAGCACAGCAGGCTGGGGATCGAATTGTTTCTTCTTTTAATCTTTATATGATTTTGGTGCTTAAAATAATATTTTATGCGGTGAACTTATATGAACATTATAATCAGGAAAGAGAAAAAAATCAAACCCTGAAGCTACCTTTCGATTGAATTTAAGAATAAAAGATAGGTTACATAGTGTGCAGCAAGCCCAGAGTTTGACCCCCATCAATGTAAAATCAAAAACAAAAGAATAGAAGATGGAAATGAGGCATCTGCTGTACCAGGTACAGTGGTGGGAGGCAAGACAAGAGGATCATATATGCTGGGGCTCAAGGGTCCTGAAGACTAAATGCAAGCACAATGTGGGATCTTAGGAGATAACCCAATCACAGATCTCTAGGAGCCAGGCAACAGACTTTACATGATCACTGACCATGCTTATATGAGTACACAGCCAGCCCTGGTGCTTACAGGTAAGAGTAACTGAGATTTTCATTGCAGATCGGTGTGATTGTAATTGTGTATCTGCTAGGAATTTCAGTTTCAATTTTCCCATTTGGTAACAGAGTTAGGTGAGGTAAAGCACAGTGTGCCGTGCTCACTCAGATATATTTAGGAGAGGAAATGCCTCGTAGTCTTACTGCTTCATTATTATCCTCATTGTGGGCTCTATAAAAGCAAGTATGGGACAGATCTTTACACAGAGAAATGACTGCCTTTTGGTATAGCACCTCATGATGCTCACAGCCATTTACTTTCTGTAAAGACCCTGCCTCACATAGCATGCATGTTTAAACAAGTATTTTAATTAAACGACACTCATTTTCTCAGGGACATGCAGAAGTCTGGCCCACGCTTCCTGGGCACAATGCAGCAGTTTTTATTGAAGAGCATAATCTGCCACAGATTTCTGCTGAAGCCAGTCAATACCTTTCCCCACTTCCTAAGCAAATGGCTTGTACTCCAACCAAAAGGCACATTTAATCTGATCCCTTTTGACTTAACCTTCCACCATGACCCACATGCCACTCTGTTCTTCCCTCCCCTCCTGAATGTAATCAGCCTGGTCCAATTTGCTTATATAAACAGGAGGCCAAGGTAGGGCATGTCACTTGGCCATGGTGGTTCTGCTTTCTATACTTGCCTCTGCCTTGTTTCCTGAGACCTTTCATAGAGCCAGACTTGGAGGAGAGTTATATTAAACAGTTTGACTCCAAACCTAAACAGCCCCTGAAGCATTAGTGGTTCAAAGATCTCCTGGTGCATTTATGAAAAGCCATTGATCTGGGAAGAGGTGTTAGAGGACTTGAAATACACTAAGAAAACTCCTTTGCTGGCAGGAGGCGGAGTGGCTTTCATTAAGGAGCTGCCCTTTATCTCGTCACATTGCTGACCTGCCCAACGGAGATGGGCTACTTCTCTTGGCCTTTAAAGGAAGCTGCCTCTGGTTAGAAACTACGATAAGAAGGCGTTCATTTTCAATACATGCACAAAGGAGGAAAGTGCGGCTCCAGGGTGGCTTGCCTTTCTCAGTCTGATCCCCAAATAAGCTTTAAATTCTAAGCTTGTGACTGCCTCTAATATATAGAGGCCCTAAGAGCATCATGAGTTATTCCGCCAGTGTTTAGTTGCTAGTACTCTGTGTGCATATGTGTGTGTCTGTGTGTGTGATTCAAAACTTCAGGCGGATCTGAAATTTCACCCCAAACAGGGTCCACTCATATCTCAGGGTCATAGATGCCCAAAGGACAATTTATCAGCTCTAGGACAGTGAAGGCTACTTCTAATCTCGATCTGTTGTTTATCAGCAGCAGGGTCATCTGAGATGAACTCTTTCCTTTGTCTCTACTATGTTTTTTTTCATATAGAAACTGGGCTTTACAACTTCTTAGGGTTGTTGCAAAGATTAAACATGGTGATAAACTTAGAATGCTTTGTGTAGTACCTGCCATGTTGTTGGCCTTTGAGAAATTCCAGCTATTGCTATTGCTTGTTATTATTATATTATTTGTACTATGTGATATTATTTAGGCAGTCTAAAAGTGGTAGGCAACATTTTGCACGCAGGTGAATGTGTGAATTTTATGGGAAGAAGTCTATGTACTTTATTTTCATAACCCAAAGTGGAATAACTACTAAGACAGCTAGAGTTTCTCCTTTAATTGGTGAAAAGAATCCTAACTAGAGCTTGGAGCATTTTTTTTTTTTAAATAATCACATGACAAGCTTAGAGAAAGACCAGAACGAAAGCCCCAAATCTGTTGACTCAGTGACCAGTGCTTTACAATGCTTCAAAAACATTAACTAAAGCAGTCCGTGCCTTGCCTGGCTGGACACATAAATGATCTGTACATAGAAGTAAAACAGAATAGATGCATATTGGTGGCCTGAGGACAAAGAGAATAATATTCAGGGTCTAGAAGTATGAGAACTGTGAGCAAATTACTTGACAATAACCAACAGATAAGTATGAACTGCAAAGCAAAGGAGGAAAAAACTGCCCCAGTTCTAAATTCTTTGCAACTCTCAGGCCATAGCGAAACACACCGATCCCAACAGTAGTCTATAGGCTTTGTACAAAATAGAAACATAGATGCATTGTTGACTTAGGAAATGCATTTTCAGTTCAGAGTGATGTTACCTCATCCTCTAAGGAGAAGTGACTACGTGGCTTTGAGGTTTGAGCTCTCTTTCCCACGACCAGGATCTCTTAGATATTTGGTCAGTTTAGTGGCTCTCAAGGTCTGGCTCTGTGGCTGAGACCAGAACCACCAGTGTTACTGGGTTACTCACCGGAAACGCACATTTTGGGCACTACTTTCACATCTAGTCTGAGGACACCCTGGGGTGGGCCCAGCAATCTGTTGTCCCAGGGTCTCCTGGAAATTCTGACACATGGGCAACCTTGAGAACTACTAATTTAAGTCACTGGTATGGCAGAGAGGCAAAGCAAAGGAATGACGACGGCTTGTAGGAGCCTTCCAGAAACCCAAATCTCTACAATTTTTTTGTTTGTTTTTTGTTTTAAATAAACTAGAATTAGATTAGTAACCTAGATTCTTCTCTATTTTGCCAACATGAGATCTCGGAGGGAAGTGGAAAATAAATTTCAAAGCCTTTCATCTCAGTTACAATGACACACTCATTTTATCGTTGTGTGGGGAGGAAGGGAGAAGGTGAGGGAGGTAGTGAGGTTTTTGCAGAATACACAATTCCAATGGAATCCACTGTAATTTAGGGGCAATTAGTGTCTGTGTATTCTCCATCCACGAGGCCCCATTAATCCAGTTAACATATGCTAATCAAAAGCAAACATCCTTAAGTGTTCTTGGGATCCTTTTAACACATTCAGCCCACCTGGATGCTGCCTCTGTTTTATAATCCAGAGCTTTTAGGTGTCAATTCAGCTCCTGGGAAAAGGAACCACCCGGCACTTTGGCTGGGCCTTGCGACCCCCTGGGAACCAGCCTTGTCCTTGGCTGCGCCCTCGCCTACAGCGCCAGGTCTCTGACTAGACCTGCCCTCTCCCCACCATTATTTAAGTCATTCTTGATACCTTCTTGCTATTCTGGGCAGCCTTCCCTGACAACTTCTCCACTGCCCTTTGGCTAAATACCCAAGTGCTTGGATAATGCTAACGCCTTGCTTTATTAAGTCACCTTATGCTTTCCAAAAGCCTTTCATGGTCGATTTTTCACTACCATTACATTATTAGTATTTCTCCACTTCCACCCACTCTCTTCTCCTGCAATTTACATACAGGACCCTACTGGGGCTTGCTGGGCTTACTAACTGCCAAACCCATACCACCAGCGCAGGGATGACAAGGTAAGTAAGTCCGAACCAGCCTCCTGATCCACTGGGTGGAGATCTGTTACAAAACACTGTCTCTTTCTGACCACCCACCTAATCCACAATGCCAATGAATAATGCATTTATTCTCTCACTGTGTTTATGTCTTTGGGATGTCTTTGTATCTACAAAAACCAGTCTATCTTCTTTCATTTAAAAGTCCTCAAGGAGAAGAAATCATATCTGTACAACACAAGCTCAAATAATAAATATCAAGGGCTCTATCCATTCAAAATATTTACATTTTATCTTATTTTATCTATAAAACAACCCAACAAGCTAAATACAATATTCAATGTTATAACTATTTTAACATTAAGGAAACTGAAGTTTAGAACATAAAAGCCAATCTATTGGCTCAGAAGTAGAAACTAGTATCATTGGGGATACAGTGTAGATTTCTAATTTTTTTGGTTCTGTATTTTTGCATGAGAGATGAGGTTTTAAAATTGTGAGTATGTCCTCCCTTAGCAGCATAAGGGCTGGCCAGATAGCTCAGCAGACTAAAGCGCCTGCTTAGGCAGGTGCAGGACCAGGGTTTGCTCCCCAGTACCACATGCCATGTTGGCCCTGTCTTAGGGGCATGCTGAGATGGTAAATGAGACTGGGTGCGGTAGAGCACACTTGTAATCCCAGCGTTTGGGAGGCCGAAAACAGAAGCATCCCTATGAGTCCACTCTGTGTAGTGAGATGCTGTAGTTCCTATACTAAATACATTTTTAAAAAAACACCATGGAGACCATTAGCAGGTTAAATTTCTCCCAAGAGCATATCAGTGGTATTAGTAGCACTAGCCAGGTGCAGGTAGTCACTTCAGGATGACGTGTTTGCAGATGTCTCTGGTCTGCCTTCAAGTTTTTGCAAATACTCAGTACCTCTTAGCTTGTAATCAGCGTAGAGAATGAAAACTGCACGCTGACCTCCAGGAGGGCAAGTTCCTCCTCAGCCTGCTTTTATTCTGCTTCTTTATCCAACAAATACTTGAACAGTTGCTGTGTGCTAAGCACTGTGCTAGAGTTTGGGTCTTGAGTGATAGACTAAAAACATGGAGGAGAGTCCACTCGTGCCCTGGCACAGTATGACTTCAGGTAGATCCCAAGTGGACCATTAGGCCCGGAAATAATTCCAGATCAAAGCAAGAGCTATGAAGGAAGGGACTGTTTGCTACACAGAACAGTAGTGAAGGGGTCTCAGAGAGTTGCACTCTATGGACAGAACACCGCCTACGCTGGGTTTACTTGACAAAGTAGAGAGAAGCACATTTTTGTTGCAGGGAGCTTTATCATGTAGGCATGAACTGAGTAGGGCCTGGCTTGGTTAAGGAATCTGGAGGAGATGCAGCTGGCTGGGGCCCTGTGAGCAACAGCAGAGCAGCAGAAGATGGGAGACAGAGGTCAGTGGGGCTGTGGACTGATGAAAAACAAGCCAGCAGCCATTGCAGGGCCTGGAGGAAAGAGTGTTGTGGTTGTGACTAAAAATCACAAGGCCTTTGGTTATTGCCTGCCAAAAGATTTGAAGTTGGTCAAAAATACAAACGAAGAGAACTATAAGAGGTTATCAGATGGTTTTCTTTTGTCACATAGGTGTCTTTGAAGGATTTCATAATTTAATGTGGAAGAGAAGTGCAGTATGGTCAACTTAGCAAAAACATAAACAAAAACAAAAACAAAAGAAAACCCAGGACCCTGGATTTAAATGACGTGATTCCAGTCTTGCATCACCACGGGGCAGCTGTGCATCATGGGATGAGTCACTTAATGACCTCTCTGAGCTTGCTTTCCCATTTGTGGTATGGGGCTAATAACTCAGCCCTGTGGGTAACATTAGGTAGCCCAATTAAATAAAGTGAAAGCACTTTGTCCATAGTAAAGCATTATGCAAATGCAAGATGTCATTCTCTGTAACTGCATCAATTTATACACAGTAATTTTAGTTCTGTATAGAGATCATTTTAAAATCTTTGTTCAAAATAAGGTATTAGTTTTTTTTTTTTGGCTGAAAAATTACTTTGAAAACAACAATATGCAATGTAACAACCACTGCTAATTCCTAGCAGCTTGTTTTTTTTTTTTTTTTTTAAATTCCCTATCATTTCTAATTTTCAATTATTTTTTATTCTCTTTAAAATAAAAAATTAAAGAAAATAAGTCACTAGAAACTAATAATTTTGTAGTCTTAAGTTGGTTTTAATCTTAACTCTGCTTCACAAGTCTACCCTTTCAAAAATGGTCAAAGTTTTAGGATTACTGAAAAAAATTAAATAATTTTGAAGAATTATTCATCCTTTAAAATAATCTCATACATTCAGAATTTTATTTATAAGCTTTTTTGGTTTATATCACATTTTTCAAGCTTCAGTTACTTAGGTTTATCATAATATAAATATTAAGTCAAAAAGTTATTGGCATCTGACTTCTAAACATTTCCCTCTATGCTTTTATGAGAATAAATTCACACCCTAAGTGATATAATCAGATTTGTTATGCTAGTTATATTTTTCCTAATACACATTAAAATCATTGCAAAATTGTTAATATATAAACTATGTAATAGGATTTTATCAGTGGTAAACACTAGTTGAGAAACAACTAATCATGTCATTCATATTTTAGACCTTTCAATACAGTATTACAATGAACACTAGCCCAGTAGTGTATACCTAGAATCACCCATCACTCTTTGAGCTGTTTTGTTTTGTTTTGGTATAGAGTCTTTCCAAGCAGTTCAGACGCATAGTGATCCTCCTGTTTTCAGCCTCCGCAGCAGCTGGGATTACAGGCATGCACCACCATGCCTGGACTCTGTTGCTGGCTCTGTATGTCCCGAGGCAGGGCCAATGTGGTACAGGGGATTGAGCTCCAGTTCCTGCACTTGCCTAAGCTGATGCTTGGTCCGCTGAGCTATCTTGACAGCCCTCAATCGAGCTTCTACAACTCTTTATTCCTAGCTGAACTCTCAATGAGCTCTATAGATTTCACTCTTCATGGGGCCCAAACATCAATACTACTTAAGGTTTCCTGAGATGATTCACACATGAGTTAACCTTGGTTGAGGAACACTCACCTAAATGACTGGGTGCTTTCTAGACCAGTCTAATACTTCTCAGACTATGGTAACAGTTGAGGCAATCTCTGCTTTGGTCTCATTCACAACAGGACAGACATCTTGGTAAGGAATAGCAATAGCTGTAGTAATAGTCCCACCTACTAGGCACCATGAACTAAAGGCTACCTGAACGTAAGTCAGGTAGCAACCTCACAAGATGAATACTCTCATTATCTGTCCCTAAGTTGTATCATAGGTCCAGAGGGCATACAGGAGTGACAAGGAAAAATGAGAAGCTCCTTGAAAATGCTAGATCTTAAGCCAACTTACCCCCACTCTCACTCCTCTCCTCTCCTATTTTCCTCCTTTCTATTATTATTATTATTATTATTATTATTATTATTATTATTATTGAGTCAGGGTTTTACTATGTTCTGAACTCCCAGGCTCCAGTGATCCTTCTGCCCCAGCTTTCCAAATAGCTTGGACTAGAGATCATACCCCATGCATGGCTTCAATCATTTTTTGGAATCTTCCTTCTTGAGGTAGATAGCTTAGGTCTAGACTCCTGTTACATAAATTGCAGGATCTCCTTTCTTTGTGCTTTTTTTTTTTTTTAAATTAGGCTTCTTTCTCCATTTAAATTTTACAGAACGGCAGATTTTTAAAAATACTGAGATGGAAAGCTACAGGCAATGTCCATTCCCAGGTCACCATGTGGCCTCACTTCAGGATATTGTTTTTCTCATTTGAGTTGCAAAAATAAACCCATCTGCCTTGTAGTCATAAAGTTGGGAGAAGAAGCATTAGAAGGGTTGGATGCCATTGCTCTTGCCCTAGAGAAACCTGGGAAAGGAAAAACAGATCCCAGACAGCCCAAAAGCTCTTCTGCAGGGTCTGGCTATGCCTAATAGTCTTCAATCTGAACAAACAACACTAGCCCAGCACACACAGGGGACTCTGAGGTCAGCCTTGGTTTGTAGAATACAGCTCTAGGGAGATGATGAGACTTTCAGTCCCATTGTTTTCTAAAAACATGAACAAACCACCCTCCAATCATACAGCAGATTCTGGTTCATAGTTGAATTAGGGGCGTGAAATCGGATGTTTTCCAAGCTCAAAATAAAGCAGTGGAAAAATCTACCTTCCTTTTCTCTCCATAAAGAATATCTAAACGCATAGTGTTTAATTTCCGAATAGGGCAGTGTTCTTTTTAAGGGAAATGTTAAGTGGGGATTAAAGACACCATGGGCTGTAACTCTAGCCTCAGCCCTTTCTTTGTTAATAGTATTTTTTTGGCAGCATCTGTGCAGAGATGTGGGAAAAACCAAAGTCTTATGTAAATGAGAATTGACACCCACTGATAAACCAAGCGCCAGACCTGAGGTCTTAATTACACAGGAGTCTAGATGTCAAAATGAATGTGGCTTATTGACGCTCTGAGATTTCAGTCAGTATTAAGCTGGATGACCTTGTTCCGGAAGCAGAGAGCAAAAGCACAGGTTTCTCATTACTTGGGGCTGTGTTCACAAATGGCAAAGGGCTTTGGTCATGCCTGGACACTCTTCTAGGTGGAATAGAGCTTGCAACGCTCGTGCTCATACCTGTCTGTGGCATGACAAGAAAACATGAGGTGTGTGGCAATATGCTGTCCTTGACCAAGGCCTCGGAAACAGAGGTTCCTAACTGCAGTCTTGCCGGCTCTTCTTTTGCGTACTCACATAGACTCGTTCACAGCGACTAGAACCGTCATAGGCATTATCTCACCTCAGTAATACTCCTGTGAACGTTAGTTGCACTTTTCAGTGCTGAGAAATCTACAAAGACAATAATTAGCAAGTATTTAGTTTGCTCAAGATGAGGATACTCTGGAGCTTGACTAGCTTATGCAAGTTGTTCCCATTTCTGTAGGTTTTTTTTTTTTTTTTTAACCTCCCAGTTTCTGGCTTCTTTCATTAGTGGACAGTATGGCCATTATCCTAGGGGGTACCGACTATGTTTTTAAAAGAAGAGAAGGCTACTTTCAGGCTTGGGCATAACCAAACACTTCTCAGTGGGAGTTAGGGTCTTTGCCTGGAAATAGAAAAGCAATCACACTTTCCCTCCACTCCCACTAATTAAAGTGTCAGGATGGAGCCCCAACAGTGACGTGACACATGACATGACATCCTGTGTAATCTGACGAGTTTTGTGTTAACATCAAAGCCCCATCAAGGAGAATGGAGCAGGATATTTAGTGCAGGCTTGCTGCAGTCTGACGTATAACTCCATCCAGCTTCATTCACAGGCCCTCACTCACCGGGAGATTAACCCGTCAGGCTGCTGCATGAGAAGGGACAGAGCAGGTCATGACAGGAGGCCCACGAGGTGGGGGAAATCAAAACAAATCCACCTGCTGCAGGAAGATGCCGAGGACGGCAGCCGCAGAGTGACCTTGTCCTCCTGTGGGCATCTGTGGGAAGTGTCATCGCGGCCACTGATGCGGCGCTGGGCTGCTTACAGCTTCCCGATGACACTATTTTTCACGACTATGTTTGCACTGTTGTTTCACAGCTTTGTGTAACTGTGCTCTCTCAGTCTCAATAAACTGAATAAGGTGTGATGCCTGATAGGCCAGATATGGCCTCAGTGTATGTGGCCTGGATGCTCAAACATTTGGGAAAGAGCCTGATGAGTTTCTTTCTGGGCTTTTGTTCATTCTGTTTTTGACATTTTTCTGGCATGCACCAATACTTAGAATTGAATGATAGCAATGAACTCCTAGAGAAGTAAGTGCATTATTTATTTTTAATGTATTTAGTACCGGGTTTACAGGGTCTCACTACACAGATTAGACTCAGAGTAACCCTCCTGTTTTCAGCCTCCCAAGTGCCCTGGGGATGTGCCAGCAGTCCAGGGATCGAACCCTGGCCCCTGCATCTGCATAAGTAGGCTCTTTAATCTGCTGAGCTATCTGGCCTGCCCAAGTATGTTTCTTAACTGCTTTGTCTCAGTTCCTCTCCTCTTGTCAGAGACAGCAGCACATCCCGCGCCACCTCACATCTACTTGGGACCTCCAGTTTGAGCAGCTGTAGATCAGGAATCCTGGGATACTCAGGTCAGCATGGAAGTCACTGATGTCTCCTCTATCTGTAATTGCTGATTTAATATACAGCATATGTGCATTTATGAGTCCATACACTTCTATCCTGCATGTACATTTATATGATACACTATACCAAATATACCTGTATGCACACACATTCAAATTAAAATCATACTTTACATAAAATACATGGGTTTTCAAACTTTCTCATTCCTAGGTATTTACAATACTAGGAAAAGTAACACATTAGCAGGTTGGCACCAAGATCCATGGTAGGAGAAAGCACATATGGTAGAAGAGCCTGCCCTGTGCTCATGCTTTACATCTCAGTTTCCTGTGGATACTACTACCTCATACTCCTATTTTACTCTCAAGGCAGTAAAGGCCACTGAGATTACTTTGCCAAAGTCACATGGGTATTTATTGAGATGGGATTCAGATACAGAATTCTTTGGCTTTACAGACCGTATTCTTGCTACTGCAGCATGTTTTAGATAGCTGCACCTTGTCATATTACAGAGGGGATGGGCCTCTTCTGTCACTACCTTCCAAAGTGAAGGTGGACATAAAATAAAGGCAAGAGTGGGGCTAGGCAGGTTTTCAATGAGAACGTGACTACCCATGATCTTCTAGAAGTGTACTACTCCCTTTTAAGATTCAGGCTCAAGGAAGAGCTGACCTTCTCTCGGTTAGCCGAGACATTCCATGACACCTTAGATGGAGATGGAGAACGGTACACTGAGGAGGAAAAACACCAGCAGAGCTACACAGGGGCACAGCAGGAACTCCAATGTCTTGCTCCCGCAGTATCCTCCACCTAGACTCTTTATCCCATGAGACAGTACGGAGCCTTGTTAAAACCAATCCCAAGGAAGACTGTTCTGTTACATGCAGCCAAAAGCGGTTTACCTCATATGAACTTAAAACGTGGAAACACTGTTAACATTAGAACACTAAACATTATTCTTTCTGTGTGTGTGTGTGTGTGTCTCTCTCTCTATATATATATCTCCCATCCCCCCCTTTTTTTTGAACAATGGGAATGTTTGATGCATATGACTGAGCCAGAATTTCAAAAGGGCATTTGAAACTGGCAACCATTGACAATTTTCAAATCACACTTTGAAATGAAATTTAGACGCTAGGGACCATCTATATGGGACCACAAAAAGCTTGACTTAGAAATGAAAGACAAAATCACCGAATGAAAACCCACAACATGTCATGTAATTCTTATTGACTATGCTCAGGGCTTGACTCCTCTTCAGGGACTCAGAACATGCAGGCATATACATTCGCAGGCCCGTCAGCTCTGCTTAGGAATTCTCCTGCTTTTTCCTGCATGTTTACACAACTTTAATACTTCTCCAGATTGGCTCAATAAAGCATTTTTCTATTGGGATGGCATTGCTCATCTGTATGTATCCCACAGTGAGGAGGCTGAATTATCTTAACAGCCCATTTTGGTAACTGTAAAGCTGATAAATTGCATCTAAATGGCTCAAATATTTCTCAGGAAATAAAACTGAAAAGAAGAGGCTTTTGCTTCAACCATTTGAGACAGTCTTGCACATTTCAAGATTAAGGCTAAGGTATGGGTTTCTTCTTTCAGCTAAACCCTCATCTCTCCTGCCCTTGACAACTTAATTTCCTGTCCTCTTTGGGAGACAGACGGATGAATATTTAGTGTAGAACACGATTGTGATTAAGCTTCCAAATGTATCTTCATCTGGATTCCAGCTGGTGTGGCATCTCAATTATTCCTCTACTCCCCTATGGAACCGTCTTATTGATGTAGTAAGCTTTGCACGATGGCACTGGATTAAAAATCTCCCAGGACTCTCCAATCTTCCAACCTCAATCAATTATCCCTTAATGAAGGGGGATAAAAAGATCATGTGCATACATATTGTGACCTAAAGAATCCCACCAACAGGCATCAGAGCGTTGCTGATTAGCTACTCAAGACAGAGTGAAATCTTTCTCACAGAGGTTCCTTTCTTTTATTCGTCACCTCTGCAAAGGATGATCAGTGCTTTAAGGTGAGGCTGATGACCGATGGGGGTGGCAGTCATAGGCCTACTGTCAACACCACATGGTGAAAGTTGCAAAAATGTTCAGTGCCCACAATTCCTTTACTGGACCAATATTCTCTACATGTGTTTCTTCCCCTAATTCCTAATATTCATGCCAAGGCTCTAGTAAGTTACAGTAGCATTCTCTAAATCCATTCTGAATAACTGAGACATTTACCCCTTGTTGTTTTTAGCATCATTTCTTTCTACAAGACCTCAAACAATTCACCTGACTCCTCACTCATTCGTCATTTGCTGAGGCTGTCTGCTCTGTGGTGCGCACTGTGCATAAATTTGTGGAACAAGATAAACAGAAACCTTGTTTTGTAGGATCTCAGTCTCTTGGGCTGACAGACACACAGACAAGTAACCAAAACTGATGGTGTAGCCAGGCATAGTGGCACAAGCCTGTAAACCTAGCACTGTGGAAGAAAGAGGCTGGAGGGCCACAAGCTTGGGCCAAGGTCATCCAGCTTAGTGACTTAGCAAGACTCTGTCCTAAAATTTATAAAAGCAGTGAGGAGGATGTAGCTCAGCTTGAGGGTTTGGTCTTCGGTACTGCTAAAAAAAAAAAAAAAAAATGAGCATGATGACCTTTGGATGGATCCAGAGAGCAGATGCCAGGGGAACACCATGCCAGTAATGTTTCCCTCAGCATCAGGGGAGGTCAAGGAAAGGTATTTTTCAGAGCTATTCCTTTTATTCAACAGGTACAGTAAGCCCAACACATAGATTTAATCTTCTAAACTATGCAAAGGTGACATTCTCTCCCTCACTTCTATTTTCTTTCTCCTCTTCCCTTCCTTCCTTTATTCCTTCCTTCCTTCCCTAAAGTAGTTATAAAAGTAAATTCCGACATTTTTCAGTTCTTGCAATTAAAACATAATGAAACTTTGAGAAGAAAGGCAGACTTAAGCCTACGTCTTGTTTTCAGAAAACAAGCAGCCCAACTTTACTGGTCAACAAGGAAGCACCCCTTAGACAAGACCCTTGATTACTACTCGTGAAAGTAAGTCTTGGGAGCCCACATGGAAAACATGGGAAGGAGGATGAAAAAATAAGCTATGGCTCTTATCCCTCATTTAAATCTTGCTGTTTGAAGGAAGATAGCTCCCCCAGGAGTGAAGTGTACTCCTCCCACTTGCTGTCTTCGTTCAGTGATAGTGTATTGCTAGCATGTGAGGTATTCCCTCAAAGATCCTATAGTCATGGGTGAGTTTTGAAGGTCACTGGAATGTCATATGATTAGGATTGAAGATGGGATCCTGTGATTAAGAGTGCCTGAGCCTGGGTGTGGGTGGCACCACCAAAAAGACAGGTATTCCAGATATTTAAAGGGATGGAAGGAGCTGCTTTGCTACTGCACTGCTCTGCTGCCTTCTGCCCTGCACTGCCATGGACTGTTTCTCTCCTGTTATGCCCCCTTACCCTATCATCCTGTTTTGTAGGCAGCTCATTAAGGATTGAAAACTACAAACTATGAGTCAAAATAAGCCTTTCGTAATTTAATTTTGGGTATTGATTATTTCATCTTAGCAATGAGAAAAGTAACTAAGACACAGGGCATATAGATGCAAGAAAAGTGGAAGACAGGGAAACAGTATTTGTTGGTAAAGTTAGATAGTTAGCTTTTAGGGTCTACTGGAGGATTCTCATACTCTCCAGAATCAGTCTTCCAGACTGTGACCAAGGGCAAACCAGGATTCTTCAACATCATCACACAGAAACACTTCAAATCACTCTGTGCATTAAAAAACCCCTAAGAAACTAGAAGGAACAGGAGTGGTAGTCCAGGGCCCTATAAACTCATGAAAAATTTATTCGCCCCTCAAAGTCAGCAGCAGTAAGGACTACTCTACATAACACAAAGTTCTCAGCTGCATTACTGAAACACTGCTTTGCATCAACCAATTAATTTCAAAGGCTTTACTCTTTGTATTAGAAGTTATCAAAGACAGACGAGCTAAGAGGGTCCTCTCTATCAAATTTGGTACCCATCTGCTCTCCCAGGGTTATAATTGAGATCCTTATTATGGTTTGAGCACTTTTCTTTTAATTTCCACTGAAATGCTTTTGTGAGATTTCCTTAAAGCCCAGTGGAGAACAAGATTAGTAAAATCAGCCTTTTTCTCCCAGGAGTCAGTACCTCCTTCCACTCATGCACCCCAAGGCGTATTTTGCTGATACTGTTGCTGTTTGTCTGTTTGCTACAGCAGCATTATGCTAACCAGAGAATTAAACTGTGACTTTTTCAAGCAGAGGTAAGAATGGGAGCTTTAGGATCCCAAACAGGTGTGTCCCATTTTAAGAAATCCTGCTATTCAGAAAATAATGTAGAAAAACTGATAAAACTAGAAGGGATTAGTCCATTTACAAAAGAGGATTCACTAAGGTGTTTGTGGAAAATCAGTTCTCTATATTCCTAGGCCAGTTAATATATGTCATTATCCACATAACAAAAATAAAGGAGTGACTATGTGTAGCATTTATTAGTTGAAGAATGATGCACCAATTTCATCAGTACTAATGGCTTCCTTATATTGAGTGCTTGCTATCACTATGACTGCCCTGGCCCTGACATTTCACGTAAGTCATCCCATTTTCTTCTTAAAAATTCTTACAATGTACATATCAGAATCTTAGTTTATATGTATGCCTGAAGTCATACAGCCAGCACAAAGCTGTGGTTCAAAGTCAATGTCTTCTTCTTTTTTTAATGTATTTATTACAGGGTCTACAGGGTCTCACTATGTAGACCAGACTCATAGTGATTCTCCTTTTTTCAGTCTCCCAAGCGCTGGGATTACAGGTCCGTGCCACCACGCCCAGTCTCCATCCTGGTCTCAGTGTACCCTAGGGGTGGGGCTGCTGCACTCTGCTTAGGCGGGTGCTTTCATCCACTGAGCTATCTGGCTGACTGTCAAAGTCTTGTTCACTTCATCCTCCACTATTCCAGGCTTGTCAGAAATCAGCCTTGGTGGTCATACTCCAAAGCCTCAGTAATTTGGGCTAGTTGAGATGCATAACAGCTTAAACTACCTAGAAAAGCCTACATTACAAAATATCTATAGATCACAACTATACACAATAAGTTGGCAACTTCACAGGCTGCAATTCCATCAGGACTAAATTCAATGATAAAATTATAAACTGTAATTTGTATATTTATCCACAGTGTGAAAAACAATAGAAATACAAGAAAATACTGCATTCACTTCTGTTAGGTAAGTATAACTTGATAACTTACCTACCAACTGTTCTTTTGAGGACCCTCAAAAGAGTTTATGGTGAGGGATCACAATTCCCTAAAGAGTAAGACTTGAAGTTATTGTCTTTATCTTTGTATACTTCATTAACTCCTTGGTTTACAAGTAAAGAGAAACAAAGAATTGTATGGGAAAGTAGTGTCTGTTTTCCCTCCTCTCTCTAGCTGCTTGGGCACCATGATGACTGGGCTGAGGAGGCAGCTCTCTGCCTCGGGTGAGCCCAGTCTCATCATAAGCACACATAGCAGTGAGGGGCACTGGAAGTAGGAGCACAAAACTGGGCTGATGTGGCTTCTGCTTAAGTGAACATCTAGAATGCTGTGATCAGCATAGACACAAATGATCAAAAGCGACCTACTCCATTTCATTCACAAACACATTCTGCATCCTAGGTCCAAACAACCTATCTCGACAGAAAGAATGGCAAAGCCTAGAGAGGGCAATTCAGTGACAGATATGAAAGGGCGCCACTTCAAACCAACTAGGATGGGTAGAGCAAAATTTAAGTGGAGATCTTGAACCCTCCTCCCATTGTTTAAATATAAGTTGTACAGATGGTATGGAAAACAGTTTGAGAGGTCCTTATGAAGTTCAACTGAATTATCATGCAACACAAAAATGCCACTCTTGAGTCTACCCACAAGATAACTGAACATATACATCTACACAAAAGCTTCTACATAATGTTCAATTATTCACAACAGCCAAAAGGAGAACCCAAATAAACTGATGAATAGATATTGAAAAGATGGTATATTCAATGACATAAAAAGTAAAGCAGCACTGACGTATGCTACAGCACAAATGAGCTGTGAAAACGTTCCACTTAAATTAAGTGAAAGAAGTGAGACCCCAAAGGCCATGAATCACACAATGGCAAGTGTATGAAATGCCTAGAAATGCAGATCCATCCAGCCACCAAGTAGATTAGTGGTTGCCAGAGGCTGGGGAGATAGGGGAAAAGATTATTAATTGCTAGCAGGTTTCTCTTTGGCGTGGTGGAAATTTTCTGGAGTTAATGGTGATAGTCTCACAACACACTGAATATACTAAAAAAAGGTATTGAATAATGCATGTTCCTTTTTTATTTTAAAGAGAAAAAAAATCCCCCAAATTTCAAAATAAGGTAATAGGAGGATAACAATGGCTAATACATTTTACATTGTTGCCTTAAATTAGTTACTCAGAGTAAAAGATATCAGCATTTAATTGTCCAAGTAATATTAGCACAAAGTTTTATTTCAATGAGCTGAGAATTTAGTAATAATATAACTATCAACCAATATATATGTGTATATATAATATTTCTTTTTTGCTTTTCCCTTCTTTTGTTCTCTATTCTGTCCATACCAGTTTCTCTTTACTTTTGATGTTTCTCCCCTTTTTACAATATCTAGTGTTCATTTTGGATTTATTTACTCTTTTTGGCTTCTCATGCTAGGGAGACAATACAACATACACACATGTGCGTCTGGTTTATTTCACTTATGAGTGTGGTCTTGAGTTGCATCCATTTACCTGTAACAATCTCGTTTATTCTTCTTTATGGCATAAAAGAAGCACCGACACATGCTACAGGACAAACGAGCCTTGAAAATGTTCCATATAAAATACCATGCCTTTTTTATCCATTCCTCAGTTGATGGGCATTTTGGTTGTTGCCAAGATCTAACTATTACAAAGTGTGCTGCTGTAAAAATGGATGCACATATATTGTGCTATGACATTTTTAATTCTTCTAAGAAGATACCTGAATGGGAATAGCTAGATCAAATGGGATTTCCAGTTCTAGTTTTCTGAGGAATATCAACAGCTGTTGCACCAGTGGACTCTCCCACCAACAGTGGAGAGGTTTTCTTTCTTTCTTTTCCCCACAGCTGCTCTGGCATTTATTATTTGATTTCTTGCTAATAGTCATCCTTTCTGGGTGAGATGGAATCTCAGAGTTTTTAATTTGCATTTTTTTGAATGAACAATGATGTTGAATATTTTTTCATTTATTTCCTTTTTGTATTCCTTAAACTGAGATGTGACTATTCATCTCAGATTTCCATTTTTGGATTGGGTTTTTAAATTTGGGAGACCTCAGTTTTTGAGTTCTTTATATATTCTTAATAGTAAGCCTTTGTCGGGGGAACAGCTAACAAACATCTTTTCCCCACATTGTGGGTTATCTCTTCACTGTGTTGGTGGTTTCTTTCGCTGTGCAAAAGTTTTTCAATAAGATGAGATCCCAGTTGCTGATTTCTTGTGATAGTTTCTATGTGATGGGGTTTTATTCATCAAGTCTTTGCCTACACTAATGTCCTTAAGCATTTTATCTCATATTTTCCAGCAAATTTAATGTTGCTGTTTTAATATTTAGATCCATTTTGAATTTAGTTTAATGCATAGCGAAAAATATGGGCCCAATTTTTTTTTTTTTTTTTCTTTTTGAGACAGGGTCTCGCTATGCAGTTGAGGCTGGCCTTGAGCTCTAGTAGCCCAGGCTGGTCTCGAACTCGCACCGATCCTCCTGCCTCAGCCTCCTGAGTGCTGGGATTACAAGCGTGAGCCATCACGCCCGGCTTATGGGCCCAATTTTAATCTTCAGTATGTGCAGACCTAGTTTTTCCAGCAGCATTTATTAAAAAGGCTATCATTCTTCCAGTGAGTGTATTTCCATCTTTGTCAAAGATAAGATGGCCAGGTACATCTATAATTATTTCTTCATCTTTTAAACTGTTCCATTGACCCCAGGTCTGTTTTCCCCCAAATATCATGGTTTAAAAATTAAAAAAATTTAAATTATTTTATATTATTTTAAAGAGAATAAAAAAATGAAAAACCATTAGAAGCAATACAGAATCTCAAAAAACCCAAGATGTTAGGAATTTTTATATCATGCTATTTTTTATTACAGTAATTATATAGTTAAATTTCATGCCAGGGATTGTGAGGTCCCCTTCCTTGCCTTTGTTGCCCAGAACTGTCTTTTACATTCAAGGTTTCTCCTGGCTCTAAATGAGTAGTAGGATTGTTTTCTCTAATTCTGTGAGATATGCTATTGGAATTTTTATCAGAATTGCATTAAATCTGTGTAACAGTTTTGGAAGTATGACTGTTTTCACTATATTTGTTCTTCCTACTCAAGAGCAATGGATAGCTTACCATTTTCTGATAACCTGTTTTCTGAGTACTGTAGTTTTCAATGTAAAGGTCTTTTACAACCTTTGTTAAATTGAGTCCTAGGTACTTAATTTTTTTGAATGTGACTGTGAAAGCTGTTATTTCCCTAATTTCTCTTTTAGTGAGTTTGTTATTTGTGTGCAGGAAAGCTATTGATTTTTTTTTTTAATTTTAAAGAGAGACAGAACAAAGCAATAAAAGTGGTACAGAATTTCAAAAGAAAGTGATAGAAAATTAGCAATGTTTATTATATTGCATATAGTTATCATCAAAGTGGTTGAAGGTTATAGTTCAAATTATAAGATATAGGCATGCAAAACTGATCCAACCACATAAACACTAACTGTTCCTTATTTTCTCCTTTCTCCCCATCCCAGTTGTTTTTTCCGTTTGAGCAGTTTTTTTCCTTTTCACAATATCTATTGTGCCTTTTTAATCTTATTTACTCTTTCAGTTTCTTATGCCAGGGAGACAACGCAATGTTTGCACAAGTGAGCTTGGTTTATTTTACTTATACTAAATCTTGGAAACAACCCAAATGCTCATCAATTTAGGAATGGGTTAAAAAAAAGCTAATTGATTTTTGAGTGTTGACTTTGTATTCAGCTATGCTTCTGAATTTGCTTATTAAATCTAGCAGGATTTTTTAGTGGAGTGTTTGGGGTCTTCTGTGTAGTGTATCGGGTGATCTATAAACTTCTTCCTTTTCTTGTCATTGAGAATTACACATTTCTACATGGTGGATTTAATGTTATTTGAATTTTATCTCAAGAAAAAAGATAAGGGCAGAGGGCTTTCTGGAGAGAATGGTCCCAAACAGGTTTGTTTTCTCATTGTTCAGCTCTATTGGGCCAGAGAGCCCAGCCTGCCTTCTGATGCCCTAGGAGAATACTTCTTGCTGCAGAAGAACTATCCGCACTCACTCCCCTCACCAGCTTCTCTCCTGTTCTTCATAGGGGAGGAGCTCTCCTCCAGCGCTCATGGGCTTCTGGGGAGTGCAGCAGGACCAGAGCTGGGGAGCAGACTGAGGATTCAGAGGAGTTTGCAGTCGAGTCTTCCCACTGCTGTGCAACTTGGGGGATCTGAAACCACTGCAGCTAGAGGTGGAAATGACAGTGACAGGCTCTCTCCAAGGAGAAGTTCTGGGGAACAAGGTGCATTTCCTTTTTAATAACAGCATCAAGTATCCAGCAACAGTGGGGATGGCTTTCACACCACTTCTCACAGCAACAGATGATGACATCGCACTTCCCTGTAGCTTGCATGCACAGTAGACTTAATTTGACCTTGGGGTTCTGGGCCTTGAAGCTGGAGGAGTGGCTGAGATAAAAGCCCTCACTCTGTAAGTTGGGCCAGCTTCCTGTGCTCCTGCCTCCATGCCAGGGGCTCCCCTTAGCTCAGGCAAACGCATCACAATACCTGCTTCCCACAGCAGCAGGAGCGATCCTCCCCCAGCCTAAGAGTCCTTCTCTAAGTACAGTCTGGGCAGAAGAAAGGGGCTAAGAGGAATATAATTTACAGTGGTACTTCGGTTTGTGAACTTAATTCTTTCCACAATTCTGGTTGCAGAATTCATTCCATGATTTTGGTTGCAACTGAGGGGCAAGCATAGTACATATCCCATGGAACAAGAGTCTATGACCAGAATCATGGAAAGAATGAAGTTCATGAATTGAGGTCTCATTGTACTTCCAGAAATACTGAGCTTTTAAGGCCAAGGTGCAACTCACCACACTTGCCAGGACATGAATAGGACCTTACTGGCAATGTGCTGGATGAAAGAACATGTGCTTAATGAACATTTGCTATGTGTGAGGTGCTTTACTATGCTTTAAATTCACTGTTATGTTTTAAAGGCACGGAGGCTTAGGGTGACATGTCTATATATGGCTTGTGAATAGCAGTCCTAGGAGCCAGGGCCTAGCAAGCTTACCTACTACAGGAAGCATTCTCTGTGGAGTCCAAGTTGGGGCTTCTGTATGCCTGCATGTGCTCCCATCTTTCCATCCGAGTATCAGTTGCTCAGTTTAGTGTTCGCTTTTCATTCATTTCACCAACTATACCTAGTGAGTGCTTAGGTGTAGTGAATGTCTGCTTTCTGTTCATTGTGTTATTCCCAGATATTTACCAAACACAGTGCTTAGTGATTTGCTCAGCATAAACATTGAATTAATGACTTAATTTATGAGTTGGTGAGTAGGTGCTATGGAGCTTGGTGGGAGAGGGTAGAAGATGAGACTGGTTTGGTGGGCAAGGACAAAACAAAGTAGTAGTAGGCAGTGGTGGAGGGAAATTTTTCCCACTCGAAGCCCCCAGGTATTTCATTTGTGGGTTTAGTTACAGGTAAAGGGCTGGTATTACCTAGAGGAACTCTAACTAGCCAGGGATCACAAAGCAAGTTAGGGGGCACCAGGGTCAGGCAGTGGAACATCTGTACAGCACATTTTGAGTACCAGATGAAAGGCATGCATAGGAAAGCAAAGATCACAGCACTAGTTTTGCAGAAATGAAATATTCTTAAATGAATACAAGGAGGGAGGTGAGGCTCCCAGAATGGGACATTCGGCAGAAGATACTGGCTCCCTTTGACACTACTTTAAAAAGAATTCCATAAGCAAAAAGGATACACAAGAGAAAGCAGCAGTCTCCTCTGCGCATTCTCCAGAGACACCATCTCACTCTGAGTGGATCTGCGTTGGGACTCAGACTGCACATATAGGAAGGCACAAAGAAAGCCAGGAAATGCTGAAATCACTTTCTCCTTCCCGTTCTCCCTCGACGCATTCTTCTGCACACCAGAATCTGTCTGTGCAGAAGGCAGCAGCGCCCCAGCTTCCCATGAAGGAAAGCTAACTCTTATCTTTCCATCTTTCTCCATTGCTGAGCCCCACTTGTGAGTATTATGAGCCCCATGTGTGTAAAATTAAAAACAAAAGTGATTTCTTAGAGATAATTCGGTTATTCCCCCCTTGCTTTACCCTCCCCCAGACCCTTCTACTCCGAGGCCCTCCCTCTAGGCACAAACTCCCCCTTAGCAGTTGAGAGCTGCACGGGCCTGCCAATGGTCCATTTGCTTTCTATAGTCTGGGTTCTTTCCACGGAGAGACGACTCTGACCACAGTCAAGCCTCAGTCCTTCTGATATTTTTACTACCAACTTCACTTCTTTAAGGGGCATTCAATTTCTATTTGTAGGTTAGAGAAACAAAAATAATACACGGATGAAAAATACATTTTCCCCATCTCAATGTTCTGCAGATTCCTCCATCCCAATAAGTCCACGGTGGCACTCACTGACTTCTCCAAGGTCACCTCTTTGGCCTCCTGTATGCGCACACCAAGTTCTGGTAGACAACATCTGGAATCTACACAGCTGCTTCAGCTGGAGATTTTCCATTGCTTTTCCTTTGTGCTTTTCTCTTCCTTTTAAGCCCAATGCTTACCCCATCTCTAATAATCACCGCATGAACACAGGTCCTGGCTCCAGTCCGTACTAGGGTCTCTGCCTCTGCAGCCTCCAAAGACCTTCTTAGCCTGAGTCTATGTGTCTTGCCATTTAGTTTTGTGTCCATCCTCTCTCATGATGTACTCTTCAACTCAGCTCAGCTGACTAAATTTCCTGATTGGTTGTTAGTTCCTGAATAGTTTGTGTGCTTTCATTTGGGGACCTGCACACATAGTGCTGTCTGTCTGTCTGTCTGTCTGTCTGCCTGTCTGTCTGTCTTCTGGATTCTAGCTACCTTCTGCTTTCCTGGGTGCTCCTGCCCCTGTGCTTCATCAAATGAGACATGGCTCTGTGATGACGCTCAGCATATTGTGCTGCAAGGAGGCCTGGCCACACCTAGTTCTAGGAGATGCCAAAATCGAGGGGAAGGGTCAGGTGACAAGCTTTCTCCATATCACAACATCTTTACATGGGGCCTAGTAGATGTCTACGGAGGAGAGGAGAAAGACGATGAAATGAAAGGATGTACAGCAACTGTAACATGGTGCTCAACACCCATTTCTTTCTTTCTTTTTTTTTGCACATTTTTATTTACAAAATGAGATGCTACATTACAAACATATGATGCAGTTTACTCTGTCAATGCAGATGATGTAGGTAACTCTATATCCATGAAAAAGTATATAAATATATTATAGGGTAATCTATGTGGTAAACATTAGAATGTATCCAACACCCATTTCTTACCTCCAAATTTCATTAATTTTTTTCCTGATGCCCCTGTATTGAAACTCAAGCTACACAGAGCCTGATGAGATTCGAAGCACAGACTCCACAGCAGACCAGCAAGCAAAGTTTGAACACTCTCTGTCCAGGAGTGGTGATGAACAGCTTACCTAACCTCTCCAAGACTCAGTTCTCTCATCCTTACCACAGAGAATCCTAAGCTCCTAGAGCTGCTTTGACATTTGATCGGTGGGATATGGTGTCAAACGTTTTGGCTGGAGTTAGGCATATTATAAGCATTCAACACATGCTAAGCTTACATTATTTCATTGTTCAGTCAACAGAGCTCCTTGAGCTCTGACACAATCTCTGCTCTCATGAACTGCTAATATAGTTTGGGTAAAAGCTCAGGTGTGATGAGATAAGGAGCGTGATTTTCCTAAACTAGTCCTACCAGGATTCTGGCATCACCACTGCTGTCCATGCAATAGTTATTTAGCTTGCCTATACATTTCATTCAATATTATTGCCAAGCACTCAAAATGGTTCAAATTTTTATCTTTGCATATAAAATGCATATAAGAGATGAATTCTAGTATACTAATAGCCATTAAAGATGACAGGATTTTGCCTTGGATGGCAATCATATTAAATTGTTATAAATACTGCCTTTATCTCATTTTTGGAGGTCCTGGGGATCCTTCTGGAAGGCATCAGTCTGATTCAACTCACTTGCTTTACTGGGTCAGTTGCCTGGAAAATTCCCCATTTAAGATATTTTTCTTGAAACATGGAGTGTCAGGTTAGGTCAGGCAAAGAACAAGCCAGAGCTTGGGTGGCCTTTAGATGCTGGGAAACTTAGTGGATGGTTGAAAATCTTTGCTGCTGACTGAAGAGGGAGAAAAATTTTCTCAGGAAGAGCCAACAGTCTTTTGGGGCCACTGGAACTGCCACGGCAGATGGGGCCACTTCCCATGTTAGTCAAAACTTCTGTCCCATGAGCTCTGGGTGAACATATAAAAATATTTGAGGTTGGGACAAATGTACTGGCCTAAGTATATTTTTTTAAAAAGCATAAAGTTGAAATTATAAGAAACCAAAATGTAAAAATTAAAATATTCATTAAAATGTATTTTATCTAATAGGTGATGTAAGTATAGCTTATTATGTTTGATATGGTGCCAGATGGCACTTTGCCAAGAATAGGAGTTCTTAGGAATTTTATAGGCCCTAAAATGACCAGAGCAAAGACAAGAATCATTTGAGATGTACACTGGAATCAAACATTGTTCTTCCTTATTTTTGTTCTCTTATTAACAGATTTTCCGGGTCTTCCCATTACCACCCACCGCCACCCCCACAATGATACAGAAACAACCGGCAGTGGAAGTGGAGAGAAGGAGGAACCCAAAGTGCAAAGAACACTGTAGTTCTGCAAATGGTTGCATCCCAAGTCTCCACTCTGGGGTTCCAGGCTCCCTGTGGGATGCTAGGAAGGTTCTAGTTGTCTGAAGATTCAGTGTAGGGTTAAAAATGATACTAGTGTATCTAAACTGTATTTTTAGTTGACAAATGATCGCCAGCACGCTTTAATCTGATGCACAAAAACCTAAATTCAGAAATGGCCGGAAGAGAAAAGAAACAAAAGTGCTGTGTAGCTTCAAAGGTGGGTGTGGGGTATTGTTTTTGTTTGTTGTCTTTGACTGTATTTTGACCAACAAATGAAGTCCCTACTGTTTCATCTTTACCAGGGAGGTGCTGGCCTTCCAATGTCAGACTTGGACATGGCTTTCTGGTATAGCTTATCCATTTATTTCTTTTTAGCTGCTTCCTTTCTTGAAGTTTTCCTCTAAGTAAATGAGATGCATCTACAAAGGGAAGTAAGGGAGAGGGTAGGGATGGCAGCGAGAGGACAGGCACCAACGTAGCAGAGAGCCTGCCTTCCAGCCAGTGCTGCTCTCAGGGCAAGGGCCCCCTGCTGTCTTTCTTACTCACTGCCCAAATCTCCTTAGTGGAGGAGCATAGGTCAGTACTAGGCATACAGTACCACACCTCTGTATGTATAAATACCTCAAGTATGTGAGCTCTTTCTTGAAAATGAATATTGAATGTCATTTGTATATTGTCTATATCTTATGTTGTTTTCCCAAAACAAAAATCTTGTCTCACTTTCTTAGTTTTTATATGTTTGTTTTTTATTTATTTATTTTTCTTGTTTTCAGAACCTTTGTTTATTCACTTATCTTCATGGCTGGCTCAGCCTGCCCCAGGGCAGGGCTGGCGCAGCATGTGGTGCCGGGATGGAACTGCGGTCCCTGAAGCCACCCAAGCTCTCCAAGCAGGTGCTTTAGACCACTGAGCCATCCTGCCGGGCCCTCTTAGATTTTATTAACCAGTCCAATCCACCAATCCAATCCACCAATCCACCCATCCACCCATCCATCCACCCATCCATCCATCCATCCATCCATCCCATAGCTATGCTCTCTGACCAGACACACAGTTGCATCATGTTTCTTTGTCATTATTGGGTCTGTGCGCAGAGAACTGGTTCACTTATCCAATGTCTATTTGGCATCCATGGTATGCCAAGCACTGTGTTAGGCTATGGGAATGGAGCGGCTCCCAAGACCAATGTGGGTCTGCCTTTATGAAAATTATAGTCAAAGGAAGTGCCAATTAATGTTAGAAAGTCCCTAACCACTGCTCCCCTTTAAACTGAGTACTGCATAGCCTATAATACCTCTTTTAATTTTATCAGCCACAAATACTACTTGTATTGAGCTTGCTGGCAATTGTAACACTAGATTTACTCTGCTTAGGAAGAACACACATAAAGAGAATGTCATAGACGTCACAGTCACATGACATCCCCTGCTTCTGAACTTCCTGTGTGCCTGGCACGTACTAAACACAGGTATATGTTGAAGAAACCTGGGGCTTTAGTTCCCCTTTATTTCATAGCTGGATGCAGCATCATCTAAGAGCCCTGTTGCTCCAGAGAATCTGATTTGTTATTTGACATAGCTTCTACCTTACCCACTTTTGTTCTATGTGAAACTATCCCCAAGAAACTACCAAGAACCGCAAATCATTGAAAAAGAAAGAAAAGAGAGGGCAAAACAAAACACAAAGTTGGGCTTTTCCAGAGAGCTCATGTCAACTTCTAACCTTGTCAGAAGTAATAAAAAGTGGATTTGGTGGGTTCTTTCAGGACCAGAAAGGGAAAGGGAAACATTCAAGGGACCAACTTAGTTTCACAAAATATAGCAAGAAAGCCAACAGTGTTAACTCTGGTTGGGTTCAAAAATAAACTGTCATTTAAAAAAAAAAAATTCTAGCCTTCTTTTTTCCTTTCTGTAAGACACTGTGGGACTGTATATAAAAAGTAAATCCAAGCTCTGGGTGCTGAATCTCAATTCTCTATTTAAGTTTCCTCCTGCCCAGGAGTGACTTCAAGAAGGAAATGAATTCTCAGTGGGGATCCTGCAGTTGATTAGCTTTTACCTTCCAGAGGAGATGTCAATCATGTTAATTGGAATCAATAGACAGCTGTTCAGGGGCCCAGGATAATTAAGCAAGTCATAAAGGGCAGAATTAGAGTTCCCTTTAAAAATTAAAAAGGATCCCACTGTTTGCTAACATTTTAAGCCACTTTGGCTACCTAAGACCTATTCTGATTTAAACATAAGGATCAAAGAACTGTCACCCTTTGTACCTAGGAAGGCCAACCTCCATGCCTCGAAGCATGGGAAAGCGGAAAATCCAGGCTGCAGACGGAACTTTCACTACATTCCCAAGAGAATCTGAACTCAGGGTTCTGAGAGTGAAGGCAGGGGGCGAAAAAGGGAAAGAGCTGGACTCAGCACCCACGAGCAGGTGGGCTTGGCCCACTTCAGCTCCATTACCCTAGGTCCTCCCCCCCAAACACAGAATCCCTTCCCTGTGACCCTGGTCTTCCCTGAGGGCGGCAGACTTCACAGCACCAGAAGGAAAGAAATGCTACTGACAGCAAGTTACACTCAGCGGCCATCCCAAGCCCCCTTTAAAAAGATGCCCCCCTCACGGTGAACCTCTTCACACAAATGCATGTGCATTTTATGTCCCCTTGAAAACTTGAAAGGGAGCCCGCATACCCTCATCTTGCTTTTGCTTGAAGACACCGAGGGCTCCCTCACCCACATGGCAACATGAAAAGAAAATGAAATTCTGTCCCCAGGCTCGGGGTTTCTTTCCCCTTCCTTTTCCTGAGTCGATGAATGCCAGATGTTCTTACTAAATGTCTTCATATCTTCAGGACAGCCTGCGAGAATACTATTTGTTATTGCGCAGAGGTCAGGAGGCCACGCCAGATTTATAAGGTGGTTGTGGTCATTCTTTGTGTCTCTTCTACTTAGGAGATATATGTGGCCAGAGTCAGAGGTGGCTTTGCTTTCTACATAATTTACTTCCCTGGGGCCAATTAGCTGGGTCAGATTAAGAGCAGAGGTGGTTTCCCTCTGAGGCAGCACACAGCTTGTCAAGGCCAGCAAAGCCACACAAGACTTCCCAACTGTCAGAAGAATGAGAGGGAGGAGAATTGTCAAAACAAATACACAGCCAGAGTACCAGCCAGTCTGTCTGTCAGCGATCTGCCTGTGGGAGGTCATATCCTTTTTGGCCTTGACCTTGACAAGACCTCAGCCCCAGTAAATGACAGGAGTCTTCCATGGATGAACTGGGTTCTAAGAAGAAGGAGGGTGAATTTCATTCCATACCACCCAAGCTTCCTCTCAGGCCACTGCTGAAGTCCTGTGTCATGGTCTCTGGCCTCTCACTGGTACCTACAAATTCAACTCTCCTTTTCATAGGAGCACCCACTCATCCTCCTCCCTATTCTGTTTCAAAGGATAGAGGGACACAGAAGAAAACTACAGCCTCCAGGTGGATGTACCAAAAGGCACTGGTGCCCACAGGAAAGTGGGCTGCCCTGGGTCTGGATATCAAAGGGGCTCAGCAGCAGGAACCGGATGAATCCTGTCAGAGCAAGAGCGTGGAACATGAGTGCCAATGAAGCAGGTGTCAGCACTGCAGAGCCCCTGTTTGCTCTGTTCGCTGGGGCTCTTCTGAAATGGGCTCGGCTGCCACAACAGGCCTCCTTTTGCAAGGGTTTCCAGCTAAAGGAGACAGACTTATTTCAACCTGGCTCCAGAAGGAGGGAAGGGTCAGTAGATAAGGAAGGAAAAATGGTCCCTTCCTTTTCCTCTGTAAGGAAAACTCAGATTGTGCCCATGGCTGTAGCTTTTAAGCAATTATTTAATTCAGTAATTTGACTTCCATTCTAGCTTCTGACCTGCATATTGAGGGACCCAAAGTTCCTTCTTGTTTTTCTACTCAAGAAGTTGCCTGGTTTGCCATTTCTTCCTCTTTCAGGAGCCTTTGGCCTGCTATGATGGCCTTGGGTCATATGCTCAGTAGCTGCAGGAAAGAACAATGCTTTATAAGATGCATATGATATTTTAATGAATGGCTCCAACTTCTACTTGTGTGTACCTTCCCCAAAAGGTGAGAACCTTTTCAGATCACCCTCCCTCCTTCCTGCAATGTTTCACATATGTTAAGCTTCTGTTTCTGAAATATTCTCCTTTCCATTCACTCCATTTGATCGGTCAAATTATGTCTCTTCCCAAGGATATGTGGAACTCCAAACCCTTGCCATCTGCTAATCTGATTTTATTTATTTACATTAGTTTATTTTTCTGACCTTATTTTGAAAGAGGACCATTGAAGAGAATCAAATTGAGGTCGTTAGAGTGAGCTTTAATCCAACACCATTGATGTCCTAATGAGGTGAAATGCCACATAAAGATCGAGACAACAAAGCAAAGAGGGGAATGGGAGGATGTGGAGAGACAGAGAGTATCTCCCACAAGTCAAAGAACACACGGAGACTCTGGAACTAGAAAAGGCGATGAAGGATCCTCCGTAGAGGTTTTAAAGCCACACCTGAATTTCAGCCTTCTAGCCTCCAGAACCTTAAGAGAATACAATTCTATCGTTTAACTCCACCAAGTTTGTGGTAGTAGGAGATAAATATTATATTCCCTTGGTGCTGGACACTAGGATGTCTTTTTCAAGACCAGTATTGCTCCTGTATCATTCTCATTTTCTCCTGTAGCATATTCTTACCAAAGCCAAAGCAGTCTTCCTAAAACACAAGCCGGAAGTCATCAGGATGTTAGCTTTCTGTCATAGTAGAAAAGAGAACAACAAAAATGAAACCCAACCAGAGATAAACAAACCAAAAGAAAGGGAGGTTTATTTTGGACCACAGTGCTATGGGTAGGGATCCATGGCCACCTGGCCTATTGCTCTTGGCCTTCTGTGAGGTAGCACATGATGGCATGAGACAAGGAATGCATGGAGCAGCAGAATAGCTCACCTTATGGAGGCAGGGAAGTACAGAGGAAGACAGGCAGGAAAGGGCTGAGAAACCAATATCTCCTCCTTGGGCATACCCTGAAGCACCTAAAAACCAGCCAGTAGCCCTCAATTCTACCAGGCTCAACTACCTGCTAATAGTATAGGGTAAGACCAAACTTTAAGTACATGGTCATTTTGGGGATTTCAAGACAAAAGCCATACCACTGTTCATCTGGCAAAGGAGATGATCAGGCAGAAAAGAGAAGAGGCACATGGATAGCAACTATGCCTGAAATAGCACCCTACATTCTGTGAGTTCAGCTATGACTCAGTCAGAGCTCTTATGTTCTAGAACCTTTCAATGTAGTTGAATAATAATAATGTAAATAAGTAAATTTCATATGGGAGCATATGCTATAAGAAACAAAACAATAAAAGAACAAAAAGTGATTCATTAGGAAAGTCTCCTTTGGGGAAGTGGCATTTGAGATGACTCGCATGGTGGAAAAGTTGAAGGAAGGATATTCAGGCAGAAGTTAAGCAAAGGCTCTGAAGTGGGAACAACAAGGCCAGTGGAGGCTGGAGCCTTTTGGGCAAAGAAATGAAATGAATTCAGAGAAGCAGGTAGTGGCCACCATGTACAGACTTCATCAGTCATGGTACAAAGCTGGAATTGTATTCTAGGTACAGTGGCTTGAGCAGAAGGGCATGGCATGGCCTAGCTTGCCAGACTGTAGAAGGCAGAGTGGTGTCTGGGAAGGTGGCCAGGTAGCTTTCACAGAAGCCGAGGTAGGAGCAGCAGTGGCCTAAAGGAGGCAGGGAGTGGGGGCATTCCATCCTTACTTCTCAAGCAAGGTGCATTATGCAGACGAGAGCCTGAGTGGCTTGCAGAGCTCTCGCTATGAGCAGTGGGAACCCTACTTTTTCATAAGTGGATAAGGAAGGGAGGAGGATGAGTGGATGGGAGGGAGCTGCTACTTGATGCAGAGGTCTTATGGATTCCTGGCTGGGGATATTTTCTAGAAAGGAGAGAGGTCTGGTTCAAAGGATTCCTCAATTATTATTCAAGTTTTTTGCTCCTCCTGAACTATAAACATGAATTATCTATGTTTATACCTACTCACATCTCCATGTGCTTCAATTCTCAAACTACCTTGGAGGGGCCCAGATGTAACTGATTTGTCTTGTCAACATGTGTTGTTAAGTTGAGTGATTTTGACATCACATTGCCAACAATGGAGAGGTTGGACTTTTAAATTATTTAGGGCTTACAATGGATCATTGGTCACCCCCCAGGACATTCATAGCTGGTAATCTCTTTAAAGGAAAAAAAGATAAAATGAAGTTCACAGTGACTTTAGCATTAACTGCTGGCTTCCAGGATTTGTGCCTATTTGAAGCAGCATTCCTGCCGTTCTTGCAGCTGCGGATTTCATGGTTTCTACTTTATAATCACTTTAAGAGACAAGGGAACAGATTGGCGGGGCTGATGGTGCCCCATGGCTGACTTCACAGTCTTGTGGAGCTAAAGGGTGTCCTACAGCGGGAGCAGGCTGGGCCACAGAAGCGGTGTGCTACTCAGAGTGAAAACATTCCCAGGCTCTTCCTGGCTGTGCCCCTCACAAGCTCTGTGACCTTGACATGTCCCTTAACCTCTCTGAAGCTCTGTTTCTTCAGGTTGTAAAATAAGAAAGTGTGACTGGCCTCTTGTGTCCCCATAATGAAAAAGCCAGCATGTTGTAAGTGAAATGATATTTTAAAAGTATTTCTTGACATACTTCCCTTTCTGTGGTAAGAAAGATTATCCTTCTATATCCTATCTGCCATGAAAGTGACATTGAGACTTTTTGTTCTAGGAAAGAAAAGGGAAGCTATGCATATAACCAGGCAAGGTAAAGGGAATGATATGGTAGGGTGGTGAGATCCCCTTAATCAGAAAGAGAAAATTCTCCTGGATAATAACGGAGAAGGGGTGTGTCATGATTGGCATCAAGTTTTGTGCCCCCTCCCCCCAGCCTCATGTAAATCGTGGGGCTGTCAAGGGAGCCTGGCTCGAGGGGCGGGGCCAAAGTACCAGGATGGGGCTTGAGAGGTGTAACCAAGAGAGGCACGAACCATTAAACTGACAGCATGCGCAGTCACCTGCCCCCAGGTGTCGGTCTCTCGGAGGTAGCAGCACATCATCTTGGGCATGGTGTAGTCTCGAGGTCTTGCTATGTAGTTCAGACTGCTTTAAATTATGAAACCTCCAGTACCTGTGAGCTAAATAAACCTTTCCTCCCCTACACTTGTGTGTCAGGTATTTGTCCGAGCAACCAGAGAAAGGTAACTAAGACAAGGTGTGATACTTCAGGGCTGACCAAGGGAAAGGTGTCACTTTAGACCTCTGAGCTGAGGTCTGGAAGGATGAACGGAAGTGTAGCTGTAATGGTTTGCATCTAGATGGCCCCCCCACATCTCCACAGGGTCATTGAGCAGGCTTCTAGGGTTCTTCACTCATTCATGGTCCAATGCTGGGATCAAGGGTGTGAGTGCGGCACCCACCCTGGGTCCGGTGACTGCGTGCGCTATAGGAGAGGGAAAGAGGCTTCCTCTCAGCTCCTCCCTTTTTGCTCTCGGAGCTCTTACTGTTTTCCACCACCATGAACTGCTGCCCTCTTCCATGTGCCACTCCAAGCTGTGTATGAATTACAACTTCCATGAACTGTGAGCTAAATAAACCTTTCTTCTCTTAATTCTTGGCATCAGGTACTTTGTTACAGCGATGAGAGAAAAGTAACCAAGACAGTAAGTAGTCTTGCATGGATTAGGCAAGGGCAGAGAGAGAGGGAAGTGCTCTTTCCTTCCATTTTCTGATAGAAAACCATTTGCCAAGGGCTCTGGTACCAGCCTGGGATGACCAGAGGAGTTCAGAAAGAGAGACTGGGTGGATTTCGGCAGGATGATCCTAGAAACCCACTTTGCAAAGGAGAAAAGCAGAGCCTGAAAGTGCTCTTAAGCTACCAGTGGGCATAGGGGAGGTGTAAAGAGGACTGGGCCCGTGGGTTCGGCCTGAGGTTGAAGGGATGAGAGGAGCCCTTCACAGATGCTGAGGTAAGAGGGGCTGAAGCAAAACAGATTTCAGACAGACCTGCAGACTACAGGGGAGCCTAAGGCAGGGGCTAGCCGGTGAGGAGGGTCCTCAGGACTCCCCACTGTGCCAAAGGAGCACACCGCCTGTGCCACGAGCCGTAGCCTTCAGCCATGGACAGCAGCTGAGGCTATGGGGTTGGCTCATCATGGCCATGCCTCTGTGCCTTCTTGGGTAGGAGAACAGGGAGTTACTTTGAAATCCTGAGTATTTACCCCAACAGGAATATGTATCTGGACAGAAACTAAGCACGGAGAGATGGCTTTCTTTCTAACTAGGAAGGTTTAAAGTTTTTCTTTTACCCTTTTTGCAGTATGGTGGCTATAGATCCAGGTGAAATCAGCTCTGGAAAAAATAAGTGACCTTGGTTCCTTACCCCAGACTGCAGTGAATTAAAAGACCAGTCCTGCTTCATCAGGTCTAGGGCTTAGAATTTTCTACAACATCAAATGTGCCAGCATCCCCATCAATGTTGGGGCCACTGCATTCCTGCATCATAGGCCTTCTCTTCACGCAACTTCTTAATCTGAGCTCTCAAAAGAGGCTCCCACAACACACAAGCTCCCTGAGCCTCATGGTACCCACAGTACTGATGGGATGGGGCAGAATACAGGTGTGTGTGTACCCTTGGATATTCTGTCTGCTGGGATTCCAAGAGAGGTGCACTGCCTGCCCGTCTGCTCTCAGGTGCTGCTTTGGCTTCTGGGCCAAGGCACAGACCAGCAGAAGCCAAAGAGCTGAAATCTGATTGACATTGCTAAATTAAGAGCTAGAAAGGTACATGGCATGATACTTCAGAATGCAGGGAAAGAAGCAAGATCTGCTCAGAAATGCTTGGGAGAAGCTACAGATGGAGAGGCTGGTCGGTGAGATAAGGAAAGAATTCAGAGACATTCGGCATCACAAATGCAATCCTGGGCTGCAAGTTTTGAGATGCAGTTTTAACGGCTGAGACGGTGCCCCATGTCAGAAGCATTCCTTCTGGAGACTGGTGTGCAGCTCTGTCTGAATGTTTCACTGTGTTGGGGCAGGGCAGTTTGCCTTTATGGGTTGTATTCAATTTGAATCCAGCTTCATGTTCTGCGTATATGACACCTTGGTATGTGTGTCAGCTCCTACTTGCTCTTCTCCTTCCATGGGATTCAGACAGAAGGCTGCAGCCAGGAGTGACATGCTTCAGGTTTAGAAAATGCATCGTTCTGCCACTCCAGGGAGTGGTAAAGAAGAGCTGCTAGAATCTTCCAGGTCTCGGAGTCCCCATCTCAGACAAACACTGAGATGCTGCAATGCTGGGAGTATGAAACACTGGAATACTAGAGGGTCTGCTGAGGGTGGAAGAATAACCCGGGGTGGGGTGAGGGCAGATTGTGAGACATAAGCTCCTGTCTTAGTTACTTTGTACTTGTTGCTGGGACAAATACCTGACACTCAAAGTGAAGAAAGGAAAGGTTTATTTAGCTCACAGTTACTGGAGGTTTCAGTCCATATTTGGCTGGCCCAAAGCTGAGTGGAACAAGGCAGAAAGCATCTAGTTCATGGCGGCAGAACAGCAACAATCGTGACAGAGGCAACCGACCAACCAGGGGAGCAGGGAGCAACAGCTCTGAGTCTCTCTCTCTCTAAATTACATCACACTTTCTGCCTTAGTCTATCAGCCTCAGGCCACACCCATAGTCTTAGCACTACTCAGACCATAATCCCAACAGAAGTAAAACATGTAATCCCAGTGGATCATCATTCAAGTCTCAGACTCTCGAAGTCCCTGCCCATGACTCGATGAGGCTTTAGGGGAACAACTAGACCTAAACCATAACAACTCCTGGGCTTTTGTTGTCACCTTTGAGCTAGTCATAAAGCAGCTGAGCATGAGATCATGGTGAGGGGCCACTGTCGCAGACCTCTTAAAAGGAAGCTGCTGCTTCCTGAGCACTAACCTCCAGATAGTGTATGGAAGATGGCTTCTAAGCAAGGCTCCTCCTCCAGGAGCAAAATCAGGGAGATCCAGGTAGATCACCCTTCCTCCGACTAAAGGTGAGGGGTGAGAGCAAGAGCTCCATATGTTCCGTACCTCCTCCTTGTCAGCCCCTGTATTTGGTGTTTTGTAAGCACGACCCACTCTATCACACAGCAAGCCTGCAAGGTGGCATTAGGATCCTCACATTATGAAGGCATAATCAGGTACTGAAGTTGCACTAGGAAGAAGGAGTTAAACCAAGCAGAGTTTGTCCGAAGCCCTTGATGCTATATGCACACTAGACTTCAAAAGTCTGGAACACTTCCTTTTACCTGCCTTGTGCTAATGTTGCTTAGACAAGATATCATGCCCACATCTTGTACTCTGATTCACTACTACTAAGGCAATAATACCCAATGGATCAACTCTTGTAACTCTCCTACCAACTTGTTTTGAAACTCAGTTTCACCGTTTGCTTATCTTTTTAAAGTAACAAAATTTAAGTCAGTTGTCAACATTTTAAAAATATGAGATTTCACTTTTAATGATCTAAATTTCTGTCTTATGTTAAAATGAAAAATCCTGACCACAGCAGCTCTACAGGGTCAGGACACTCAACACTATGACCCTGAGGAGCTGTGGTGAACAGCGGATGTAGCATTTGGCAGGTGCTATGAACATGTCTGTGTCCCCCTTTTCCTAATTCATATATGGATATTCTCAAGGCCAAGGTGGTATTGTTAACAGAATGAACCTCTGAGAGGTGACTTAATCATGAGGTGTGAGGGTTTGTGTCTAGATGTCCCCCCAAAGCCTCATGTAGTCACAGGGCAGGAGTGTAGAGATTGTGATTCATTCATGATCCAATGCTTGGACTATGGCAGATAGGCTCATACCATGTAAGGGAGGTAGAGAGGCCTGCTTTTTGCTGCTGTTGCTCCTCCCTTTTTCCTCTTGCTGTTTTGCTTTTCTGTAGTCATGAACAGCTGCTCTCTGACCTGAGTCACTCTGCCTTGGAGCCAGCTGAGTATGGACTGAAACCTTCACCAACTGTGAGCTAAATAAATCTTTCCTTCTTTAACTTTGGGTGTCAGGTACTTTGTCCCATAATGAAAGAGCAGTAATGAAGACAGGAGGGTAGACCAGAGAGGTCCTTCAACCTGTTTTGAGGATATAATAAGAAGTCTGTCATCTACAACCTTGAAAAATGCCAGCACTTGTGTCTGAGACTTCCAACTCCTAGAACTTCGAGAAATACATCTCAACTGCTTATAAACCAATCTCAGCTGATGGAGTTTTGTTAAAGCAGCATGAATGATCTAAGATGGCTCACTTGTCACTGCCAGCACCACAGGAGGCAAGTTCTCTATGTCTGTATATTGCTTTACACCCTACTTCATTAGAGAGAAGTTACAGCTACAGTGTGGATGTTATCAGCTAGGGTCCATGTGTCAGCTAGGATTCTATGTGTCTTGTATCTACCACACCAAAGCCTTTCCTTATGCCTTGGTGACAGTTCCAAGCTGAAGCTGCTCAGAGCTGTAGATAAAAAGGAGAGAGCAATGCCTATGGGGACATAGGAGGCAGTGACAGTCTGGCTCTATACCCACCCACAGCAGGAATTAGAAAGGCGAGCACTGTCCAAGTCTCTCCAAGTCTCCCTTGTTGACTGCCAACAAGAAAGTCCATGCTCATCCCAAGTGGGAAGTGTGGCAGTGCCCACACTGGGATGGAGTCAGAGACACAAGACGCAAGGCACTTCTAAGTTGTGTGTCCTTGGGTGACTGCCACTTTTTCATGTCAAGTTTCTTCATTGTAGGAATTGTAACCAGAATGACCTTGTTGAGATGCTGTGGGTATTTACAAGTGTACCTCTAGCAGGTTCTAGCATAAACATTCATATTGTCACTTACCATGAAGGTTTCCTTCCTGAATGACTTGGAGGGACTTTGAGCAAAGCCCAGAAATGAGACTAACCTTTCATAACGGTGTTACTGGGGCATTTGTCAGCAGTTTGGTCCATGGGCCCAAGAAGAGGACAGCTCTGCAGTGACATTTCCCATGTGCTGGAAGATGCAGTATGTGAAGATAGATGTTGATCTGCAAACATGCCTTGGCGTAGAACCCAGCCCTGCTCATCCTGCATGTCGGTACGCATTGCACATTTTTGTCCCCTTGCTCATAAATATGCATGGGACTGTTCTCTTCTCCTTACCCTCTCCACCTCGACTCTGACTGCAGAAAGCATGCTGTTAGCTATGCCATCCTGGGGCCTAGCAGGACTGGACCAGTCTTTACTGGACCTTATGACACAGCCTTAACTGAGCCCCATCCAGGACTCCAACAAGATCGAGGCTGGCTTTGTTTCTCTCAAAGAACCGTGCACAACGAGCAGAACAAGCCGTGAGTATTAGGACCAGGAAGGCTGCAAGTGCCAATGGGATGCTTCCAGCCCTTTCTGGGAAAGTGATAGATCACAGTTCATCTAAGGTCATGACATGGGCCTGAAAAGATACCCTTCCTCTCCTTAAGAATGATAAGTGACTCATTCAATACCATCACCCTCTACCTTCTGGGGCCACAAAGGTGTACCTCTGCTTTGTCAAAGCAGAAAGAACTCTAGTAGTTCACTGGAAACTACTCACCCACAATCCTTCTAGAGAGACTATTTACTGATGTGAGATGAGCTTTTCTAATTTGTTCAGTGCTTGCTAAAGATTTGGAAGCCATGGGAAGGTTCAGTGAATCTTTACAGACATCTAAGAACAGACATCACAAGCACTCACACCCTCTCACAACCTTAAAGTCAAAATCAGGGACCTTAATGTTGAAACCACCTTTGAGTTTCTGCCTGGCCTCTACCTCTTGCTTTCTCTGATTTTATCCACTTTCACCTCATGCAATTTTATCTCCCTCCTCCAACTCACTGTGCTTCCGCCTCACAGGTTTCATTTTTGTCTCTGTATTTGCCAAGCCAGTCCATTTCTTCTTGCCTCTGCCACCAGTTGCTAGATTATTACCTTACTGCATTTTCTTTTTATGCTTTTTACAACTATTTCATTTACTTAGCTGTTTAAATTGCATGCACTTTCTCCCTTCCCAAGACAATGTCATCTCCTCTGAGGCACAGATGCTCTCTGTGAGGTCTCTTCTTCATTCATGAATCACATTTGAACAGGGTAGGGTCCTTCTGTTACTGCTAACACCATTTCTCAGGAAAACTGCCCACCTCGCTCATGTTCAGAAGCTGTCCATGTAGAAGGACTGTTCAGGATGGTTGAGGATGGCCATCCTCAGGAGGCCACGTGTGGATGTGTCTGAATTCCTGTCTGCCAGTGTGTGAGTGTGTGCATGAGCGTGCGTGCACGCGTGTATATAAACTTGTTCGAAATCACACCTTTTGTGAGCTGTTTCCTACATTTTGGAATAGCAACATCTCTGGAGTTTTCCAAATGTACTTCTTGATACATTTGGTGCATTTGTTGCTCTGCCAAGCTTAAATAAAAAAACTTGGACAAATTAGCACATCTGCAAACATCAAGAGGAGAGAGCTTTGCACTCCTAAGTGTCAATCAACTGTGAGTAGCCATAGTAGCAGAGGTAGTGCTTGTGGTCATTTCTGTATTTGCTAGGACCTTTGGTTTTATTCCTGTTTGGTTTTATTCTCCTTCTTACAAACTCACTTTTTTGTATACTATTCAATCCACTCCTGGATGGGGTAAATGAGAATTCCTTCCTTCCTTCCTTCCTTCCTTCCTTCCTTCCTTCCTTCCTTCCCTCCCTCCCTCCCTCCTTTCCTTCCTTCCTTCCTTCCTTCCTTCCTTCCTTCCTTCCTTCCTTCCTTCTTTCCTTCCTTCCTTCCTTCCCTCCTTCCCTTTTTAATGTATTTGGCCGCTACAGAGTTTCACTACACAGCTTAGACTCACAGTGCCCCTCCTGCTTTTGCCTCTCCAGTGCTGGGATTACAGACATACACCACTGTGCTTAGACTCTGGCTAGGTCAGACCACCCTGGGAGCAGGGCTGGCACAGCATGTGGTACTGGGATCGAACTGCTGTCCCTGAGCTTACCTAAGCAGGTGCTTTTGTCCACTAAGCTATCTCGCTGGGCCTGTGAACAGGAATTTCTCTCAGCCAACATTCTCTTTTAGCCATTCTTCTCTGAGATGTCTTTGCTTTTTAATCTGTCCTATGCTCTCTCAATTCTTTTGTGGCTAATGAAAGAGGTAGGGACAGATGTCTCAGAACAGAGGCTCCCAAGAACTGCCACATTCCAATAGATTCCCTGACCTCTCTCCTCTGGTCCCTGCATCCTATCAGGGATGACTTCTTCCACAATCCCCTCCACCTGTGACCACAACTGACTTCCTTTCTTGCATGTGTTCATGGGAAAACAGGGAGCTCCTAGGGAAAGTTTTATGTGTGTGACCTGAACTCCATAAATCAGGACTGTGGCAGTATTTAAATCTTTGAAATGCAAAGAGAATTTAAATAGCAAGTCAGACACACAAGCAGGTGGCCCTTGAAGCTCCGGAATGTACATCTCAGGCTAACAGCTTGCACATTTAGATTTTGGTACCAGGAGCAGTGTGCAGAAGGAGTAAAAGGTGTTAACAAGTACTGCAAAATAATTCTTTAAGAATACATTTCTTCCATTTCCTTTCTACATAAATTCTGACAACACAAATGCATGATTTATCCATGAAAGCGTGTATCTGAGAGGACTGCTTTTAATTTATGGAATGATTTGGAAAAGGAATCCTTTAATCTATATGGGGAGACGTTGGTTAATGCAATGCAATTAGCAGAGTAAATTATTTTCATCAGAGAAAGGCTTAAGGCCCTAAACCAGCCTGTTATAAATGAACACCTTTCCATTCTTCTCAGTGTCAGAAAGTTGCCTTCTGTTACTTTCTTTACACAGATATATGGATACACTTTTCTGTATTAGCAAAAGTCAAACTCAGCCCCTATAACTTACCTACGTCATCCTAGAAAGGGCCTAAGTGAACTGCAAAGGGCTTGCTGAGGGGACAAAATGCAGAGCCTCTGCCTATTCTAATATTTCTTGCACTACTGCCTCTGAATTCATTGGATGGCTGAATGGAAGTTCATCTTCCCTGCTTGTAGTCCAGCAGTCATTAAGGTGCTGCCATTGATGAAGGCCTACTATGCATGAAGCCCTACAGCATGCAAGTATTTTCACATATATGATCTTAGTGTCTACTCATGAGATCCAGCAAGAGACTTGTACTGTGACTTTAAACAGAGATGTAACCTGAGGCCAGGGAGATAAAGTGATCTGATTCGAGTTACATGAGTGACTGAGGCAAAATCTGCTCTCAGGTCTACTGCTGCTAACTGGGCTGTGCTTTCTATGCAGTGGTTGCCTGTGTGGTTGGTGTCAGTGCTTCCCAGGGCTGAATGCAGCTATAGAAAAGGTTAACCCACCCCTTTTACTGTACATCTTCTGTCCTGTGAAGCTGGGTTTCCTGCAATGTTGGTTCAATTCTAGGAATGCTGTTTATGATCTGAAGATGTGCTGGCAATGAATCCTTTAGGACATGTAATTTAGAGTTCCAAAATGCTATAGCTATTAGCGATAGAAGAGGCTTTCCAATTCAATATAAAGGAAATAAGAGCTTTAAAAGGCTTTATTTTATTTTTATTTTTTATATATTTTAGTACAGGGTCTATAGGGTCCCACTACACAGATTGGACTCATACTGATTCTCCTGTTTTCAGACTCCCAAGCTCTTGGATTATAGGCATGTACCACCACGCCCAGTCTCAATGTCTCAGCATGCCCCAGTGGTGAGGCCACACTGCATGCATAGGATCGAACTCTGGTCCCTGCACCTGCCTAAGCAGCTATTTTAGTTTTCTGAGCTATCTGGTCAGCTTTCCTATAATCTAATTTTATCTTTAGCACTTTTGCTTTGAGTGAGGTATGAAAATTATTGCAATGGTCTTTAAAGAAAGAGGAGCCCAGAAGCCCATGGTTACATGGTTAAACAGTTTTTTTTTTTTTTAATACTAGGAATCAAACTTAGGACATTGCACTAGCCAGACAGAACAGTCATTTGTAATAAGCAGGAAGGTTCCATGCTCCCCTATGTGTACCACATAGAATGTCAAGGAGGTTTTAGAGACTCTTAGATACTCATAACATTAAGAACTCTCTCAAACCTGCTCCAAACACAGTCACATCTCCTCTCCAGCTGCTGGATGAATATTCAGCAGCCAACTTGCTGGCAGCTGTTGTCTAGCGTATCATACGTACTCTAAAACAAAAAGCACCTGAGAGACATTACCTGTCAAAGCCACACAGATAATGTGGAAGCCACTGCATAGAGCAGGGCCCATGCTTCCTGTCATCCCTCTTCTAGGGCAGCCCTCTGTAGAATTATAGCTCAGCCATTGTCCTGGTGTTCCCTCGGTCTCTCAGAAGTGCCTGGGAAGACTCTAACCAGCAAACGGATCCTCCTTTTAACTGAATTCTTGTTTTCATCTTTGACTTTACCATACCACACACCTTGCTCAATGCTGGAGAATGTGGAGGCCAGATCATCCTGATGTAGGCATTTTAGGGCTAGGGATGTAGTTCAGTGGTAGAGTGCTTGTGTAGCACACACAAGGCTCTGGGTTCAAGTCCCAGCACCCCCAAAAAACAAAACAAGAGAACACCAAGGCATTCCTGGGTCTTGGGGGGCACTTGTGTTTCCAAGGCTGCGAATACCCCAGAAGGCCTCATTCCATAGGAACTTTAAGACTTTTTCTAATACAACATGCACCCCTTTGCTTTGTACTTTCAGGAAAAAGAGACAGATATAGAGTGAAGGATGGTACATCAAGACTACTCAGAAGTGACATATGTGAGCAGAAAATTGGACATCACTACGCACAGGTTCTTAAATTGCAGCAATGGCACCTTTCGATAGCTTTCATTTTGCACTGGGCAATTTATTTCCTATGCTCAGTCACGCTGTATACTAGAGAAAATACTGTGATATAGGTATAGGTATAATTATCCCATTTGACAGTGGAGATAACTGAGGCTTGGGAAAAGTGAGGAAACTTGCCTCCTGCTCAAAGCATGAGTAAATGTCAGAGCCAAGATTAGAGCTTAGCCTAACTTTACAGTACAAATCAAACCAGAACTGTCATTAAAATTTTAAGAAAGAAGTTTGGCAGTGTACAATTTGTTGTGTGTACTTTGATAGCCCTGACTGTGGCAGTATCACTGTATTTCTCCAATCCCAAGTCCAGAGTTCACCCTACTTTCCTCTTTATCATGAAGAAATGTAGACAATCAAGAAGTAGAAATAGTTTTAGCAAGGTAGGATTATCTAGGTCCTTCCAAACTCAAGGACACCAAAATTAATATTCATAAAATGGTCAAAGGATTAAAAAAAGAAAAATGCAAATAGGCAATTCAAATGATCAATATCTGCATGGAACAATGTTCCACCTGAATCATGTAACAAAAAGGATACAAGTTTGGGGCCAACGAGATGGCTCAGTGGTCTAATGTGCCTGCTTAGGCAAGCTTAAGCAAAGGCAGGTACTGTGCCATTGGATTCCTGGCACCACATGCTGTGCCAGCCCTACCCCCAGGGCAGGCTGAGCCAGCCATAACTTAAAAAGAATACAAGTTAAATCAACTACCATCCTTTGTGCCTTGAAACCTAGAAAAATTTATTAATTGAAAATGATAGTTACCAGTTCTAGAATCAATATATATATAAAACAGTCCTAATATACTCAAAACTGTACTGCAAGTTGAAGTTTCTTAGTCTTTCTAGAAGGCAATATGGTAGTATATAGCAAAAGCATTAAAGTTCTCCACTTTTAGACCAGCATCTAAAATTTCACCCAAGAAAATAATCAGAGTGTGCTCAAATATTTTTGAACAGGATACTAACTGACCACTTCTTATAATAATACAAGTATTGACTTCATTTTAATGCCCAATGAAAGAGATTAATAAATTATAGTACATTTACATAACTACACCCTTGGTAGATCATAAAAATGATTTTGTAGGAGATGATTTAGTGACATGGGAAAATGTTCAAGATACATTACCAAGGCTACAACATGAAGCCATTTCGGAAAAAAAAAAATAGAGATATCGGTATATAGGCCTAGAAAGAGAAGAAAAAACAGTATTAACTGCAAAATGAATTGTGATTTCTATTTCCTTTCTTTCAGGCATTTTCAAACTTTCATAATGACTATAACTTTGTACAGAGACATACACATACACATAAATGCCCATGCATACATGCGTGCATGCATACATACATATAAATAGATGAGCTAAAGAACAAAGAATAGGGCTGGTGAGATTGCTCAGCAGACTAAAGTACCTGCTTATGCAAACACAGGGACCACAGTTTGAGCCCCAGCATCACATGCTGTTCCAGCCCTGCCCCCAGAGCAGACTGAGCTGGCCAGAATACGGGCATAGTGGTGCACCATGCCTGTAATTCCAGCGCTGGGAAGGCTAATAAGCAGGAGGATCACCACGAGTCCAAGCTGCATAGTGAGACCCTGTAACAACCAAATACATTAAAAAAAAACTGTCCTACATAGACAATGGGAACCCAACTTTCACTAAAACAATCACTGTCTCCAAGACAGAAGATCTGAAATGAAGAGAGGAGGATGCTGGTTGTAACCAAGGATATAACTGTTGGTCCAAAGACAACAAAGATGCCATGGAACCTTTGAATAAGCCACATGCAAGTTCAAAACTAGTTAGCGAGCTTTGCAACTGACATCCTAACCAGTGACCTAAAGACTGGAGGACATACTGCAATGGAGTTCATCTGTTTAAAAGTCTCTGACACTAGAGAAATGAAATGCAGGGTGTTCTGAGCGGTGGCCTTGGGCTATGTGAGCCAGCAATTTCTGTGCCCATGGGCTTCCCAGCCCCCGACTCTCACCAACTCAGAGGTGCGTGGCAGAGTAAAAGAAACAGGCTTCCACAGCCACTGATCACACTGTGCTGGAACACTTGAGGGAAATTATTTAGTTATGATCATTATTAGCTGCTTTTAATCAGAATAATGAACTAATATAGCAGTACTTAGGATTGGGAAAGTCAACGAGTATCCATTAAAAATCTAATTAAAAGCCAGTCCTTAAGAAGAATCATGGCTTATTTATCTCTCTATTAGGTAATATAAACTAGTGAACTGTGCAGCTTGGACATTTTCCGCCAGTCAAGCTAGTAAGCAGTATTCCCTTTGCAGTTGTAAAAATACAATAAATCCTGCTTTAAGGGAGCTCTCGCTATGTTTTAAGAAGAAAGATGAGGGAGGAGAGAGAGAGAGAGAGAGAGAGAGAGAGAGAGAGAGAGAGAGAGACACATTAAGAATAACATTTATATCTTGACATTTTCGCCCAAAAGCTACATATGTAGATTTCTCCAGAAAAATTATGAAGAATGGAAGAGTGGTTTGGTCTAGACCATGACATATATAACTGTATTATAAGGCAGAGAAGAGCGACCTGTGTTTGACTAGTGAAAAATGCACAGGAAGACAGGCCAAGGAAGGCCTTTCTAAGCAGGGAGCAGGACATTCCAACTTAGAGTGAGCACTGGGCAGGGTCAGCAGAAGGAGCTCGATCAGTCCCCATGGGTTCCTGGCAGGGAGCACAGACCATGCATCTGTGCAGCTCCCCAGAGGGTAGGGCCCTCTATTCAGGTCCTTGAGAGACTCAGACTTGAAGGAGTTGTCTCCTGGAGGTATGGCCATGGGATTCTGGGAACTAGGCGGCAGGAAGATGGCTGACCATATCCCACGTGCCTAAGGTTGTTATAGATGGAGACACGAGATGGTGCCAATGTGTAAGACAGTCTGACCTGTCCTGGGAGCACCAAGGGGTTTAGTTGGAGGTAAGGAAGCAGAGGGAGGCAAGAGGAAGGCAGCGAGCCAGGCAGGCACACGGAGGGGAGTGAATATGAGAAAGAAATGGAGTGCGAAGAGAATGTACAGCATCAAGCTAGAGAGGCCCGCAGGGGTGAGACCATGGCTGCAGAAGCATGTGTGAGCCAAGCTGCGAGGTGCGGCTTGAATCAGAGTACTATGGGAAACCCACAGGAAGATTCTGAGTGGGGTTGGGCCAAGGGCAGCAGGAGATTTTAGGAAAGTTGCTCACTTACTGTGTGTAGGGAGGTGGGATGGAAACAGGATGGCTGCAGTAGCTTAGGAAATAGGCAATGGGGCGTGAAGGAGGGAACAAAGAATGAGAACAAGATAGGGAAAGGAAATAGGCAAATGGGGAAGGCAGGATCTAGTTGATTAGATTTTGGCTAGTAGGATGGGAGGAGGCAGATTCTGAGTTCTCCTGAATGGTGAAGTGCAAAGAGGGTGTTTTAGGGCTTCAGCAAGGTTACGGTGTGGACTGCACAGTCTATGCAGATGGTGCATAGACCCCGGGAAGTAACGACGCTTCTGGGGTTCAAGGCGTACTTTGGAGGGTCCGTGTAATGGGTTCAATGGATATTCCCCTTGGAGAGGCTGCTGCTGTCACTACTCCAGCATGGCTATACAGCTCTAGTTCTGGCTCAGGTGGTGAGAGATTTTTGAAGCTTGCATACCCGGGATCAGAAGTGATCTCACGTTGTCTCTTGTCACTGGCCATATGCTGTGAAGAGGACTAATGTGGGAAGTTTCGGCTAAAACCCTCACGAGGGAAAAGCAAAAGGCAAACTTGAACTAATTGCTCTGCCAGTTGAGATGACCTTTAGAAACAAGTTTGAACTTTTGTCAGCGTGCTATCGGTATTTCCATCAGGAAGTATTTCAACCAGCTAATGTTTGCCAACTGGGAGGACCCAGTGTTCAGCTCAGCACCAGGGTTTCTGTGCTAATCTGACCTTCCGAGGTATTTAAGGATGCAAAGGCCAGATTCATCACTTCGGCTCCCCAATCCATCGTGCTGTCTACCAACATTTGCCTAGACTTTCTCCCTACGTTTTTCTTCCTCCTTACAAAATGCCTAAAGCCCTGTTAAACTGACCTTAAAAACTTTTTGGAGATGCATGCTGCCTTTCCAGGGGTCAGTCCTTGCCTTTAACAGGAGGCATCTGTGGTTAGGCACTTAGACTTGGGAGGCAAAACACTGGATTTTAATGCTGTCTCCACTTTTTCCTGTCAAGTGATCTTGGCAAAGGTACCTAAACCAGCTTCAGCCTCAGTTTCTCCATCTCTAAAATGCAGCTTGTAAGAGAAGATACCTTACATGTAAGTAACCATGAGGTCAACAAGAAATGAGTCTGGAGATTGCTTATCACAGGGGGTGACAACACATGTGGCTATGTGTTGCTCATTGTGACCGTAAGCCTGTGCAAAATCTCATGGAAAGTGCTGTGTCAGCTACAGTCCCTGAGTGGGGCCTTAGTACCTAAGGCAAAGCCAGGGACCACACTGATATTTCCTCTTTTTTTTTTTTTTTTTTTTTTTTTAAATAAACACAGACAACAGATAAAATCATCGGTGCACAATCCAATACCCCTAACTATATTTCCCTGCTCCAAGAAGTAGTGGTGAGAAAAATCCAGAGTTTAATTAAATGTTTATTTTGGGCAAAACAAAGGGTAAGAAGGAGGCTTTCAAGAAAAGACAGTTCATAAAACACTGATTACTGTGGTAGAGAGCACACGGAGTGATGGTTACAGTAGAAAAGCATATAATAAGAGGGATCTTCTTCACACTGCAGGTTTTGTCTTGGTCTCTGTCCTTCTAATGAAGCTGTGCACCTTCGGAACACTCGGTACTCTACACTTTCCCCTTAACACCCTCGGCCACTGTTGGGGAGCTTGTGGGAGAGCCCTTTGGCATGCTCTCATGCTGTGGGAAAGCTTGGGACTCAGAATTAATGCTGGCCTGGAAGTCCTCACTGCCCTGTGCCTTTCCACCTAGGAGACCTTGTACTCTTTTTCTTTTTTTTAATTTTGTGTATTTGGTACAGGGTCTCACTATGCAGATCAGATTTGTAGTGATCCTCCTGTCTCAGGCTCCCTAGAGCTGGGATCACAGGTGTGTGCCACCACATCTGGTTTTAGCATATGGTGCCAGGGATTGAACATGGGTCCCTGAGTTTGCCAGGTGGGTGCTTAGGTCACTGAGCTATCTCCCTAACCGAGACCTTGCACTCTTGACTCACTTGCACCATGACTCACTTGGCTTTCTGTTTAGGAAATAGGTACTCTGGGCTTCTCAACTTCCGACGTAAGTAGTTGGCATAGTGGACAGGGGCAGGCGGGGCAGACGTCCTGGGGCACTATGGTTAAGGAGGAAGGGAGAGATTACAGATGCAAGGCTCTCTGCATATCAGAGGGAAACCTCAGGAGGCAACAAAAGCTTACTTCATGCTGGTTTGAGTTAGGACTAGAACAACCGCTCAGTTTTCATCCTGCCACAGCCCACTGGTCCTTTATTGTCTTGCATAAGAATGACCACATCTAGCTTCCAGAAGCCAGCTGGGGCAAGAGGAAGATGCCCCCAGTGAAAAGCATTGCGCAGAGATAGAGAGGGCCACCTTCAGTGATGAAGGTATGGTGTTGGGGGGGTCCAGATATCAGGATTGCATCACAGAGTAGGAGACGATAATGAAAGAATGAAAACTAATAATACCACAGAGTGCTTTCATGTGCCCTGTTTTGAGCTAATATACACAAATTATCTCTATAAATCCTTATAGAAACCTATACAGCCGGGCGTGGTGGCGCACGCCTGTAATCGCAGTACTTGGAGGCTGAGGCAGGAGGATTGGTGTGAGTTCGAGACCAGCCTGGGCTACAAAGGTGAGCTCAAGGCCAGCCTGAACTGCATAGTGAGACCCTGTCTTAAAAAACAAAACAAAACAAAACAAAACAAAACAAAACAAAAACGACACAGGGCAAGTTCAGCCTCGACACAATTCCTGTATTCTCTTACTTCATACTTTGAATTCTTTTAAATCTCTTATTTATTAATTTATTTGGCGCAGGGTCTTGCTACACAGCTCAGATCAGCAGTAATAATCCTTATTTCAGCCTCTCCAATGCTGGGATTATACAGGTGTGTGTCACAATGTCCGATTTTGGTGGCCAGGATGGCACACCTGGGGTTCTAGGGCTGGCTTACCATATGATACTAGGGAGGGATTGAACCTGGGTCCTTGTGCTTGCCAGGGAGGCATGTAGATTGCTGAGCTATCTCTTCAGGCCTCTTCCCTCACTTTGATGCATCTGAAATAGGCAAGTCACTAGGGAAAGTGACAATTGCAGTGTCACTGGGGTGGGAGATAGGAGTCCTGAGATTTGTCTTCTTACTGTAGTATGACCTTGGAGAACCATAGAAGTCTCATCTACCAAATGGGGCATTAATATCTGCTGGCCCTTCCCAAAAAATGTAAGAGGGGCACATGCATAAGGCACTGAGAACTCTGTACAAAGTCAGCTCTCTCATTAGTCATATCAGCTGTTCCCACATCGGACAGGACTGTGGTGAAAGGTAAGCACAAATGAAGATGTGACTTATCATCAAAGGCTAAGGAGTCTCAGATGGACCAAAAACAGCCACTATGCAAGGGCCAGGAGCATCCTGTCTGGAGAGGTTTGATTACATGGACACAGCCACCCACAGAGTGGGATGCTTCTAGATGCCAGCTGGGCAGGAGTTGGCATGGAGCAGTGGGGGCCTAGCCGTGGAAGACAAAGCCCACACCAGATTGTCTACATGCAAGGCTGGGGGAATGACAGAGTAATCCGCTGGGCATCCCAATGCCCAGTCATGGTCTGAGCTGTGGGGAACTTCTTCCTCTAACTCTTTCTCTTACTGAGTAGTGTTTCACCCAGCAAGAAATGAAACTCTCAGTAAAGACTGTCCACCACCACTCACTGAAATGCTGCCGGCCTATCTCAGACTCGTGAGTTGTCCTGTGTCCAGAAGGCTCGTCCAGTAATCACAGTGCATTCATTTAATATTTATTGGTAAGTGCTCATGCAACACGGAGAGCATACAAATCATGGGAGACACATCCCTCAGACCCAGTCCTTGACACCCTACTGTTATGTTTTCCATGCTTTCTCCTTCCCTTCCCCTCCCTATGGCTCTTCCATTACCAATTTCCCCTGCGGTGGTGCAGACCTCCCTCTCCTAATTCTCTGTACCTCCAGAAGCCACAACATTAACAGAAGGATCTGGTGATCCTTATCAGCAGAAGAAACATCTGGCTTCTCATTCTTAGCTGTGCCGCATTTTAGTTTGGGCCTTGAACATACGGCGATCAACACCAAGCGCAGGCTCAGTCTTGTACATGTGGTCTAAGGCTCCTCCATTGTCGCCCTTTAGCATTACACACCCTTCTCCTAACATCTCAGCAATGGCGTATGCTTTTGGTTTCTGTGGGAGGCATTGCAAAACTAGGCAAGGCCAGACATTTGTTTTCCCAGGTTCTCTTCCGGCAGTGGTGGGAACATACCATGGATGTTCTGCCAGTCAGACAGAACGGTGCCAGAGGTGAATGAGGAGTGGACTTCTCAAAGAAGTAGGAGCTTGGGCAAATTGCTGCTTGAGAAGTAGCTGGTTGAGAAGGAGCCAGATCTGGAGCAGAGGCTGATGGCATCTAACACACAACTAATAATTCTTGTGCTGAAGGACAGTACTGGTGCTGCTCATATAGGGAAAGTCTTCTGGGTGATTGTGGGTGCTGTTCTTAGCTGGGTGGTCAGCAAGCTTCACTTTCCAGTTCTGAGTAATTCTGTGGGACATTCAATATCATTTTAAATTCATTTCTTTCCTGCTTAAATCAGCTAAGTCTGCCTCTGGCTTAAAACTTGCAATTCCAAGTGATATCGCTCAGGTATAAATGACACTAATAATAATAGCAGCTAACGTCTACTGGGTACTTCCATATCACAGGCACCATCTCAAACATTTTTATATAATAACATTTATTCATAAAGTCCAACCTATGAAGTGCCATCAGCTACCCAATTTTATAGTTGGGGAAGCAGAACCTCCAAGACATAGGTAACTTTCTGAAAGTCTCAAGTTTGACTCTTTCCTTTTACAACCACCTAAGAAATGGGCCTAAGTGTGGAATTAAAAGTTAAAGCCATAGCTGGGTGTCACAGTGCATACCCGTGATCCCAGCGCTTGGGAGGCTGAGGCAGGAGAACTGCCATGAGTTTGAGGCTAGCCTAGTGTACATAGTAAATTCAAAGCTAGTTTGACCTATGTAGCTAGACCCTGTCTCAAAACATACAAACAAAAAAACAAACAAACAACAACAAAAACTTGAAGCCATCATACTTAGGCTTATATCTGTGTATTCTTTGTGTTTGTTCCCAGGATAAATATTCTATAAGAGAGAACAATTATGCCATTTGAGGGTTTTCTGCTAGGACCGAACTATGGCCTTTTTCCTAGATCAATTTTGCTACAAATATATGGATGGGCCCAAAGTGAGGCAAGGCACCTGCTGACCCCTTCAATTCTAGAACCACCTGAGGGGGTTTCAGCCCCAGGACAATTTAGCCACCAGGAAGACAGAAGATTCTCTCCGGAAATGTCACTATTAACCTCTTCATCACCATCTTATGGTAGAATTAATGGGTCTGTGAGCTCTGAATATTGGGCTGCTCTCACATCTGGAGTAACTTTATGATGCAGGAAACTCACTGCACAAGGGCAACTGTCATGGAGGAAAAGTCAAATATAACCATAATTCTTCAATAAGAGGCTCTGCGTATGGTTGGGTCATGATTTGTAACCTCTGTGTGATTAATGGTCTTATCCTGTTTCTCATGTTGGACCATACATTTTGGCATGGCGGCTGGGTTTGAGGTTTTAGCCACTTTTTCTCATTCCACGAGAAAGTAAAGTAATTGTGCTTCTGATAGGAGGAGGAGGAAAAAAAGGAGGAGGAAGAGGAGGAGGAGGAGGAGGAGGAGGAGGAGGAGGAGGAGGAGAAGGATGAGAAGGATGGGGATCTGTCAATATCAGGATTTTCCATTAGCTTTCTTGAACCAATGACAAAGACCAAAGGACACTCTGCACAATGGCTGAGTGAAGCCCTAGAGCTTTCTTGGATGTTTTTGGTGCTACTAGTAGGTGCATGTCTAAGTGCTAAGAAACAATAAAAACTGTGTCCTAAAATGTAGTGAAGTTGACATTTTGTTCAGAAATAGTCCCTTCCAAAACTCTAGCATGAGGAAATTGTTCTCCATTTTAAGTCTTCCAGAGTAAGTTCTCTGAATGCTTTCTATGATGGGTTGATTGAGTCTCAGTTACTTAAGGCAAGGAAGAGCACAGTCAAGACACAGTTTCTTCAGTACAAACAGAAAAATAGAATAAATATTAGCACTATCTTCAGAGTGCGCATTCCATGTCCTGGGAAACCCCACAGTGATATGGCTCTACTCTTCCTGCCTCTCAGATCTCACTAGCACTTTCTCCAGCCATGGTCACAGAAGTAGACCATCCACTGACCAAAGGACCTATGTCTGTTTACCTTAGTGGGATTTAACACAGCTATTCCTGATCAGAGAGGTAGAGGGAAGGAGGTATCTACAGCTTGGAGTAAGGGGATGGTCTCCAACTCCACCCTCTTTGAGAATCCACAGTGTGGTGAGAGGTGTTACTATAAAGTACCTTCACAAAGCTGCCCCCACGTTCTCCAGCGCGAGACTTTCCTACAGAGGTGCTGAAGGCTGGACTCTCAGCATGACTCATGTAGGAGAGGCTGGCATGCTTTAGCCTCAGTCAACGTGAGCTGCTAAAGGGCCATGGGAAAGAAGACGAGCTGCATTTCTGTAATAGTTTATGAACGATGATATTCAAAGATCAAAGACATTGAGCGCTTTTTTTTCAGACTTAGCAGATCAAGAACACTATATCCTAGGGCCAAAACTTGCCTAGGAGCCTGTGATGATTAACCAGGCTGGCCTACACTATGTATTCAGCAAATAGTTGGATGACTGACTACTGCATATGGCATCACTGAGGAAAATGACAGTATAGATTTCTTCTCTGTCTCTCTTTGTTCCACTGTGCTATGGTGTGTCCACTCCAAAACCCATGGTGCAATATAATGGTACAAGGAAGTGGATCCACTAAGAGGTGCTAAAGGCACATGCATAGCTGGATTTAATGCCTGGATGAGAGGGCTCATGGGAACATGTGCTCTTTGGCCTTTCTTCTGCCTTCAGCTGTGTGACAACACAGGAAGAAACCTCCATCTGGAACTGGTGCCTCGATCTTGGGCTTTGGAGGCTCTGCAATTATGAGAAAATAATGTTTCTGTTCTTTATGAAATTGCCCCGTCAGGTGCTTGGTTAAAACAGCAAAAGGGGGCCACGATGCGCCACCCTTCTCTGTGCCTCTTTCTTCCCTGCACCTCTTCTTCTCCCCACTTTTCTTTCTATCTCGCTCAAGCCTCTTTTTAGGGAGCACAAGCAGGAAATGAATGGCCAGAGTCAGGTTTTTCCTGCCGTTACTTAACCTGAGCGGGCAAAAGAGATTCATCTCGAGAGCCAAAGAGAGTTGGGGAACATTTTGTAACATTTGAACGTCTAGGAATAGACTGCAGAATAGTGCAAACAACCTTTCCAAAGAATATTCTTTTTTAAATTCAAGGAATTGAGAAGAACTAATCTGAAACAGCATCTTGTTTCACTTCACTGAGCACAGGACTTGGTATACAGTCAATCAAATATCGAACTGACAGCTGTTGGGATGACTAAGTACTCAGAACATAAAAATACACCCCAGTTTCACACCAGTGCCACCAGAAGAAGAGCAGCTACCCACGCACATGTCCCCGGAGGGAAAGGTATTAAAATGTTAACGCTAGATTATCGTTTCATGGGCTGAAAGGTGTTCTCTACCTTTCCCGAACTTTCCAGATTGAATGGCCACAACTTTGTTAAGTATTAAAAATGAAAATGTCATTGTGAAAGTATAACATTTCACTAAATGGTGCTTCCTAGCCTGGCTTCTCTTAGCCAGTCTGTTGCCTGACTTCCTGGGTGAACTGACAGTCACCACCCATGACTCCTCCAGGGTTAAGACCCTGTGGGGTCTGGGAGGTGAAGAAGCCTAGGAAACATTTAGAAGCATTTCTGGGGCCCTCCCTTCATTTTGCTTTACCCATAATAACAATTAAATGCTGTTCATCTGTCACCCACTCGTGACCGGAACCACCCACTGCTTCCATTTCATTAGATCAGGTGACAAAGGACAGAATTCACCAAGCAGGTGCTCATGTTCAAGTTCAATGGCTTCCCAAGTCAACCCAAATCCAAATCAAGTTGGCTAGAAATGGAAAGGACTGGATGGATCTAGAAGAAAAAGACCCAAATCCTTCTTTGCCTCTCTTGTTTGCCCTGACTGGTGGTCTCCTTTCTCTACTTTAGATTTCTGTCTCCTAGTTTTCTCCTCACTTGTAGCTAATACATCCCAGGAATTCTGATGGCTGCTTCCACCTGTTACCAGTAATGCAAATATTTTCCTCCCCATCTTATAGATGAAGAACCTGAAGTTCACAGCAGCCAAATCACAGACTCGGTGAGGGGTAAAAGGCCTCCTCCCCCACATCCGGGGGCCTTCCACTGACCACCTCTGTCCGTTTCCTTCTTTAGCTGTCCTCCAGCTTCTCTGCCCCATTATCTTCTGTCCTTCTGTTCTAAGGAGCTTGTGTAAAATTAGCAAGGAAAAGCACACATCCAAGGAAAATATCTGGCCTAACCACTTTCACCTACATTATCTCAATAGATAATTTCAACTCAGAGAATTCGATAGAATGTATCAATTCCGATATTTATTGAATGACAGTGGTGCGACAGATGCAACCTGAACACTCCCAGTGAAACAAGGTTAGAAAACAGAGAAACATAATTTCTGTGCCCAGGAGATTATGGTTAGTGGATGCTTTCAATGTTATTTGGTTTCAAAAGGTAAAGAGACTAAGGCTTAGAGGAATTAATTCATCTCTTCAATATCAGGCCCAGGAGGAGGAGGAGGAGACAGAGACACAGAGAAAAGGAGATAGATGTAGATACAGAGATAGAGACAGAGACTCAGGGAGAGACAGGGACACATAAAGAGGGAGAGATACAGAGAGTGAGAGAGGAAGAGAGAGACAATGATAGAGACAAATACAGAAAGAAGGAGAGGAAGAGGAAGAGGAAGAGGGAGAGTGAGAGAGACAGACAAAGGGGAGAGAGAGAGAGAGAGAGAGAGAGCAGACGTGGCAGGTAGATCCCCGTCCTGCCGAATCCTAAGACACTGACCCTGATGAATTCTTTCCTTTTCATCTGGGAGGCTGCAGGCTGCAGGATCCCAGAGCTTTCCCTCCCAGCCTGCTCAAGGGCTGTGCACACCGCACAGTGGAGGGGAGGAAGCACACTGTTCTACACCTGCCTCCTTTCCGCTCTGTTTTTTGTTTACTTTTGTTGTTTTCAGGCTTCACATCCTCTAGCTCAAAAAAGAAGCCTTTTTTCTTGTCCTTGGTGTGTAGGCAGTGGAAATTACAGTCTCTTTAGCTAAAAGGGTGATTCCCACTATCCAAACCAAGACAGCAAGACCAGAAACAACATACAGTGCTTTGAGTGAAAAGGGGATACGGAGGAGGAGGTGGAGGAGGAGGAGGAGGGGGAAGAGGAGGAGGAGGAAGGGGAGGAGGAGGAGGAGGAGGAGGAGGAGGAGCAAGCTATTCACAACACCTGTTAAAACTAGTAAGGAAGACTTTCACGAAGTGGAATTGCTACCAGGGGGTTTGCACAGAGGAGACAGATTCAGCTGAACTCCAAATGCAAGGCCAATTGGAGACTTACAGCTCAAGAACAGTGGGGCAAGGGATGGAAAGTTAATAAGTATTGTGTCTACTAGGATTGTCGCTGGATCCATTCAGCAGGACTCTGCTAGGACTCAACTAAGATAGCCAAAGACAAAGCCCAAGATTAGGGCCTACTCAAAAAGGGGGCTTAGATGAACCTGACTGCAGACTGGGTAAGGAGGAAGGTTTTGTTAGTGGCAATAAGGGTGGCATTTGCACTCAACATGTGCTGAGCACTTACATGCTGAATAATGTCCATCCCTCGTGCTGCAGGCCCACAAGCACTTGCGAACCCCTGCTCTAGGGAGGATCTGTGCTGAGGCTTCTCTGAACAACCACTTATATTGCATGGCATTCATGAAAAAAAAAAAACAACCCATAAAAAAACCCAAGATATCCTGAGAATCCAGTAGGATATCCCCTGACCTGCTGCTAAGGATGGGAACAACTGCACAGACAGCTCTTCCCCCGCTCCACCTGCCCTCCTGGCTGTGGAGACTTTTTACGGCCTGAGTGGTGAGGGAAGACAGGAGATCCCTGTACACACTTGCAAAGGCCTGAGCCAGGACTGGGCACCCAGGGGCCTGCCACTTACAAGAACACAATTTTCCCAGGTGGAACTTTACTTCTTGCCCTGAGGCCCCTGGAGGCTGCAGTACCTTTCTCTTTCATTTAATAAGGGTGGTGGCTACACAGCAGGCATGAGGGATCTTGGGAAGGGAAGGCAGAGGGTTTCACATGGGGCAGGCAGGTTTTCCTGGCCTCTGCCCCCCAGGCTGGGGCAAACTCAAGCAAGAGGGCCACAGGTCCATAACTCATCCTAATGAAGGGCCTCAGTAAACCTGCCAAGGCCTGAGGCGTCAACAGGAAGCTCCTGGCCCTTTTGCTGACAAAAGATTCCCAAGTGTGAAGGTGGTAATGGGGCTCTTTCCTCGGGGTCTGGGGGGGATGGGGGGGTTTATGGCATGTTAGGGAACAGCTGGCAACTTTGGGACTAATTCCCTCAGATCCCCAGCGAAGGGATGGCGAACCACAGGGCTTGCTCTGGGAGGTCCCCGACCCATCAGATATTCTCTCATTCAGCAGCAGGAATCCTTCTGTGGCAGGCAGGTAGAGGAAGACGGGTAGTGGCGGTGGTGTTGGCTGTAGGACATTGTGTAGAATGAATCATACTCAAAGCAGGTTAAGAACAGCCAAAATCTATCAAAACAATCCATTCTAGACCTGCCCTACACTTTGCTCCTACATATGCTGTCTTGTTCCCTACAGCACTGAATGGCCCTATCAAGCCTACTGCCCACAGGAAGCAAAGGAAGCTCAGAGGGGCCGAGCGATCTGCCCAAGGCCGCGTCACTGCACAGTTGCTGAGCCAACAATTTAGAAAAGCTCAGGTCTGTCTATAGAGTCCAGAGCCCCACAGCCTATACTATTGAGAAGGCATGGTATGCGGTAGTGGATATTCATTATAATCATAAATAGTCAACACTCTGAGATCCTTATTATTCACGTGGTTTACAGATGAACAAAATAGAACTGGGCGGGGGGAGGGGGCGGGGCAGCGTAAGATTATGCACAATATAACACCGTAAGTGTCCTCCGCTAGGATTTGACAGCCTGTCATGTTAGCAAAACAATCCTTGGGGAAAGGCCATCCTGAACAAACCGCTGCAGCCCAAGGTTACGTAAAATCTTCAAGTGTCTCTGGCTCCTCTCCTGTTCCTCAGGCTCCCAAGGAAATTCACAGACATTGATGACACAGAACTCCTGTTTTATGTTTCGGTATTTTTTCCCAACCTGTAGAGCTTTCCGCAAAAAAATGTAGTTAAGATGATATTAGAGTAAGTATTTTAAAATCTTGCTCTAATATTTCCAGAAGAGTTTAGAGATAGTTTTTAAAAATAGAACCCATACATGACCTCTACTGATTAAACTGTAAACTCCAGGTTGCTTATTTGTCTTCTTTCTATATCTTGCCCTTTCCACCCCCAAAGTCCAGAGTTTTCAAAAAGTATCCATCTATCCAGCTGTTTATATTATCCCTGTTGCTGCTTGCCTACCTTTTTATCTATCTATCTATCTATCTATCTATCTATCTATCTATCTATCATCTATCTAATTTACCTATCATGCCTGCCCTGTATGAAGCCCTCTGCATTCACCTCCCAAGATCCTTCCTGCCTGCTGTGTAGCCTACCCTTGTTTAATGAAAAGGAAAGATACTGCACCATTCATCCATCCATCTATCCATCCACCCACCCACCTACCTAATCACCTCTACATGGAAGAATGGGAGACTTGGCAGTACTGGCACCCAAAGATTACAGTTACTATGGACTTGCTGTTTAATTGGTTCAGTATAACTTGGCAACCACAGAAAAAAGTAGAAAAATTATAGATGACCACATGACGGTTTTTACCACTTTGGGGTAACGATCTGTAATAATGTTTTTCTTTTGACTATGACTGATGCCTTACATGGGCAGCAGCACATAGCTTATGCTCCTGCATGCTTAGCTCTGCTCCCTTTCTCACGTCCTCAGTGAACAACGAGTTCCTAGTGGTCCAGTAGAGAGGAAATCTACAACTTGAACTTATATATGTTTCCTACAGTTCCAAAGCAAATAAACTGGTCACGGAATCAAAAATACTGATCTTTATTAAATGATAAACCACATGTGACACATTTTATCCAAAATAAGAATTGGGATCCCTTGTTTGTGAATGAGAGGAAACATTATCTTTAAGAACTATGTGAGAAACAAGTGGTCACCCCATGGAGCCATGAGGCACAGAGACCCCAAACTAACCTAACCTCCGTGCTGCCTCTCTTTCCATACGTAGGTATAGTTGTTCTTCTGTTTCCACAGGGCATTGGTTCTGGGACCCCAATCCCTCACCAAGGCCCAAGGATGCTAAACTCCTCACAAGGAAGGATCTTGCATATAACCTGTGTATACTCTCTACATATTTCCATCTCCAGGTGATTTATAATGCCTAGTACAATGTGAATATAAATATAAATAGTGGCTAAATGATACTGTTTGGTGAACAATAGATCAAATTTTTCCAAATATTTTCAGTGGATTGTTAGTTTAATCCAACAGACATGGGACCTGGGGATATGAAGGGCTGTTTTATGTATATTTATCTGTCAACTACATTTGACAATACATATTTATATATAATATATACATATATATATGACATATAACAACCTATTATTTTAATAGTCACACAATAAGAATCTGTGCTAACTAGGATTTGAGAAATCTACTAGTCTAACACCTCCTTCCTCTTCCAAAATACACACACCTGGAACAGAAAGCAGGATGAAAGCAGAGGTCACCGCTAATTTAGGCTGGCAATCTTGAGCAAAAGGCACTTGGTGTTGAGCACCACTGGTGCACTTCCAACTTAACACAATCCCAGATAGATGAGATCTGGGCTTGCAAACTGGCAAACAGGAAATTGCCCCTGTGATCTCCTGCTCTTCAAAAGAGCCCCTCTGCAGCATGGCGTTTGTCAGTTCAGAGTTTAATTAGCTATC
>PVJA010000347.1:174007-185309 GCA_004027025.1 Myocastor coypus | reverse complement strand
CTGGGCTGGGACAGGAAGTTAGTCTCGGGAACGCAGAGGCGGGGCAGAGGGGCGCAGGGGCTTACCCGCAGCGGGTGCGCAGGCTCAGCTCCCAGCGGTGGGGTTTGGGCTGGGCTCGATGCATAAAATTTTAAATATTGGTGAAACCCATGTTTTCTTTTGTCACTCCCCCTCTTTGGTGTCATGCCTAAATAATCAGTGCCAATTTCAATGTTGTAAATCTTTTTTTAAATTTATGTATTTGGTACAGGGTATCACTACACAGCTCAGGCTCATGGTGATCCTCCTGTCTCAGCCTCCCTAGCACTGGAATTACAAGCATGTACCACCATGCCCAGTTTCGGTGGCCAGCTCAGTGCACCTGGAATCAGGCTGGTATGGCATGTGGTACCAGGGATTGAACCCGGGTCCTTGCACTTGTGCTTAGACCTCTGAGCTATCTCCTTGACCTGTCAGTGTTGGAAATCTTTTATTTTTTGTATTTGTTTTTAATCATGATTTTATAGTTTTAATTCATATATATTAGCTTTTAATCTGTTTTGAGTTCATTATCTTGTATATGGTATTAGTTAGAGGTCCAATGTCATTCTTTAGCACTTGGATATCTACTTTATCCAGCACCATTTGTTGAAAAGACTTTTTCCTGTATCAAGTTGTCTTGGCCCACTTGTCAAAGAGCATTTAACCAAATATAAATAGGTTTATTTCTGAAGAGGTATTGGATTTATAAGAGCTGGGAGGCATTGCAGGAATTAACTAATCCAGCATCTTCCTATTACAGAATGGAAATTGAAATCCAAAGAGAAAGCAGCTTGCCCTGGATTTCATAGGGGAAGAGCTGAGTGTGTATGATTTCACATCTAATGCTTTTAAACATCTGGTTACTAGTTTGCTTTGTTTTGAGAGTAATGCTGTATCAGTTAGTACTTTGAAAGAAGTTACATATATGTTTTGTGCTCCACACACACACAAAAAATGACGGGCCCAGCAGGATGGCTCAGTGGTCTAAAGCGCCTGCTTAGGAAAGCTTGGGCGGCTGCAGGGACCATGGTTCGATCCCCGGCACCACATGCTGCGCCAGCCCTGCCCTCGGGGCGGTCTGAGCCGGCTATAAAAAATGAGTGAATAAACAAACAAAGGTTCTGAAACAAGAAAAAATAAAATAAAAAAATTTAAAAAAATTGACTATAGCTCAGCCATCTCCCATATCAACCCTTCAAGCATCCACTGCGTGGCAGCTATGCTTTTGAAGCTTTATTAGAAGGTCAATAAGTGTCTCTGTTTTATGGCTTCCTGTTTGTCCTGACATTTGGTTTGCAGAGCTATTCAGAAGAATCCCATCTATAGCCACTACCAAACACCTCAGGGCCTGTTTGTCTTTACTGCCCCCAGCAAGAAATTTGTCCTATGGATTTTCTAAAGTCAAGCCACTTTTTCCCCTACCAGCCTGGACAACACACCTGGACTGTGATGCCATCCCCAAGACTGGCATGGTATGGTGTGGGTTGGAGATGAGGAAGGGGTAGTGGTTTTGGAAAAACATAATTAGATAAAATCTCAATGCAGATTTAAAACTATGCATTCTTCTTATCACTCTGCTGGGTTTGCTCATTCGGGAACTACTGGGCATCTCTTGGTGATAACATGACCCACTTTGGTGGGAGCTGACAGGTTCCTATAAGAACAAAAGACAAGGACCCTTATAGACTTTCTGGAGGAGAATAAGAAGGGAGACAGGGGCTCAGACAGGAAGGCTACCATGGAGGCCAGAGAGAGGAGGTCTTCAGGATTGTAAGGAGGAAAGGTTAGGCAAGGGAGCATGTTTGTGAGGGAGGAGGGAGAAGGAAGGATAAGCCAGGGACTTGTTTTTAGGGTATTCCAGAGGATGTGAAGCACAGCTGAGCTACAAGGGAAGAGAGTGGGTTGGTTTGGATCTAACAGCAACTTTTGTGGTTAAAGGTTGTGTTGCAGCCATGGTGTACTGGTTGTCACCTGCAGTGCCGATCATAGTGTGCCCACAAAGATGGGAATGTGGAAAGAGGAAAGCCAAAGGGCAGGGGTGCTGTGGGACAGAAAGAAAAAGGCAGCTCAGGGAAGAATTTTTTTTTCCAGCTTTTGTAGTAAGAAGCAGTAGTATTTGTTCAAGGTTTTATTGGAACAGAAAATAACAATAAATGAACTGTAATTTTAAAATCTTCCTATGTGGCTTAGGTTATTTCTATGAGTTCTAAATCTTGAATGTTTTAAGGTCTGCATTAATAAAGGTGTGTCAGTGGAAATTCTGAGAGAGAGAGAGAGAGAGAGAGAGAGAGAGAGAGAGAGAGAGAGAGAGAGAGAGAATGGAGAAAGGAAGAAATGAAACTGTCTGGGTCCCTCACTAATCTTCTTCTGGATGATGATGATGATGATGGTGATGTAGACATACTGGTGAGTGTTGAGTGCCATAAATTAGACAATTAAAGCAATTAAATTGAAGTGACTCTTGGTTACCAAAATCGTGCAGAAATCTCATTCCAAGTGAACAAATTCACAAGAAAGACTCGACACTCCTTTGTCTGCTTGGCACCTGTCCCTCCATCCAGTGTCTGTGACTATTGCAGCCAAGAAGCCCCCAGAACCCAGTGTTCCTGGGCACTTATGTATGTCTTGTTATTGAGTTTGTATAATGCATTACTTTCCAAAAAAGAGAGAGGGAAAAAACCAATTGGTAGTAATTTATTCTCTTTAAATTTATTTATTTATTTATTTGTTTATTTATTTATTTGGTACAGTGTCTCACTACACAGCTCAAACTCATAGTGATCCTCCTGTCTGAGCCCTCTGCTCTCAGTACTGAGATTACAGGCATGTGCCACCATGTCTAGTTTTGGAGCTGGCATGGCGCACATGTGGTACTGGGGATTGAACTCAGGTCCTTATGCTTACCAGGCAGATGCTTAGATCGCTGAGCCATCTCCCCAGATTGGTAACTTCAAGTACAGGTAGTTGTTTTATTTTTTTAAGGTATCATATGTAGATTATGATTTTTCTTTCTTAATGTGAAAACTGAAGGGGTCCCTGCCTCCTGCCACATTTCCTGTGTGGCAGATGCTTGCACCTTTTCCAGCTGTGGCCTTTGTGAATGTTTCAGTGTAGCTGTCAAGTACAACAGTTGTGGTGTGTGACTATTTAAAGAGTCCACCATGTCTGCTTGGACACCATTTTTGAACCTTGACCTGAATTCATCCCATTCAGTCTTATCCCTTCAAACTGGCAACATGGCAGACAGTAAAAACGAAGATTTTTGTAGTTGCTTTAAAAGCAATCAGTCAGGTGTTTCCAGTTTAGTTTGGGGAAAGAAAAGAGGTTTCCTCATTTTGAACTATAGAAAGGCCTGAGGGCTGTGATCAATAGGCACTCTGTAGATTTTCCTAGGCACCCCATACTTCCTAGGCACCCCATACTTCCAGAGGAGAAATTAGGATTCCAGCGACTCAGGCCATATTGTTAGTCTGTGACAGAGGGCAAGCCAGAACCAGAATTCCGCTAGCTCTGCTGGGGATGCTTCTGCTTGGGTACAAGGAACAACAGAACAGACTTGAACAAAAATGACACATGAGGGGCTGGGGAGATAACTCAGTAAAATAAGCACTTGCCTGGCAATCGCAAGGGCCTGAGTTAAATCCCTGGTTCTGTGCCCCCAAAAAAGACACAGGAGGAAGCGGTTTGCTGTGATGTCATCAGGCTCCAGCAGTCCCATCTGTTGGTGAATTGATGCTTTAGAACCAAGGATAGTGGGGGCGGAAGGGATTGAGTGCCAGGTGGAAATGGAACCATAATGGGTCTTGCACCCCAAATTTATGAGACAGACTTGCTTGTAACATATTAATTCCTTGCAGCCACAGGAGAAATGAAGGTAGAGAAATGAGGACGTGAGCCACGGGCCACCTACTGGCCCCTCCCTGTTGGGCCCAGGCTAGGGACTAGTACTGTCTGTTCTTGGTTGAGCAGAGATAGCGACCTTAGTGCAGGTTCCAGTTCTGGACCAGGCTTGGGCATTTTAAGAGGCTGAGCTGCACTTTCCGTTGCCTGTTTGTGACCTACCGCAGAAAGGTCGCCTTTGTCTAGTCGGCCAGTTGGGAAAACGCTAATCCCTGCTGGAGACAGGGGCCTCCAGTCCACCTGAGACTGGCCCAGTAGCCTTGGGAGGCGCCCTCCGCTCTTGGAGTGGCCTGAGGAGACAGAGTCGACCTCTTTCGGCAGGTGGTGGGGGAGGCTAGAGGGATGAGGACGCGACGCAGCGCGCCCCTGCTTCTCACAGCCTGAGGAGCTGGCAGGGGACTCGGTCCGCAGCTCCGTGCAGCTTGGCTGCTCTCACAGAGCACGAGCTGGACGCTGTCCGCGGTGCTGAAGCGGCTGTCTTGGCGGAGAGGCGGGTCCGGGGCGTCGGGGCGGCACACACCCAATCCGAGGACCGCCCTCCTCCACCCGGGCTCAGCACGGCGGTGGCAGCCGGCACTGCACCGAGATGGACTGAGAGCGCGGCGGCGGGAAGGCGGCGGCAGGGGCAGTCTCGGAGTCGGACCCACATCCACACTCGAGAGCCCCTCCATGGGGTGAGTCGGGGCAGCGGAGCAGGAATGGGGCATACAGGTGCTGGGGGCATGGATCTCTTGAACCTTTAAGTGTTCCTTTCCCACTATACATGTTTTCCATTCCTGATCTTCAGCTGCCTGCAGAGCTGAGGGTACAGAGATCTGCCCCTGCACTAACCCCAGTCCTGGGATAAAGGGCAGGCCCCTTTGCCCTTGTAAGCCAGGGGACAAAGCACTTAGCTAGAAGTCAGACTGTCACAGATGTGTTCCTCTTACTCTTCTGTGTGACCCTCAGCAGTAGGAAGAACTGTTTGCTCAGGCTGGTGTCACAGGGGAGACACCTTTCCCTCTGTGCTGACTCTGGGAAGCCTAGCCATTGGAATTTGGCCAGCTATCTTTTAGTAGAGAAAGGGAAGCTTCAGCCTTCACCGAAGCTGCAAATGAAAAAGTAAAGCCCCTTTTTTCCCTTTGCCTACTTCCCTCTTTTCTCCTCAGGCACTGGAGCTGCCAGGACCAGGGCTTCAAGGTCAAGGGTCACTTCCGAGCACCTGGTTGTTGTAAGTGAGCTGGACTTAGGCAGGGGTGCTCTGGAGTGGATATTGGGCAAGCATTCCGTGTGTGTGTGTGTGTGTGTGTGTGTGTGTGTGTGTGTGTGTGTGTGTGTTCCCAGCGTGCAAAGGGGATTTTAAACTCTACTGGTGACTGTCACAGGAAAAGCCTTTCCAGCCTGCCTGTGCCTCAGAAAGCAGCTGGGGTCACGCAGAACAACTACCCAACCAGAGGAACCTTGGGCTTCCTTGACCCCTAAAGCTGTCCCCTTCTGCCTTGAGCCATCTCCTGAGGGAGGAGATGTGTTTAAACTTGATGGGTCACCTTTGCCTTCGGTCCTACCAGCAGTCGGTTCCCATGTCAATCACCTGGCAAGGTCAGACAGATAGACCTCTTAATTCTCAGAGTCGGGTGGGTGGGCTGCTGGGGGGCTCTGCTGCCAAGACAAAAGGGCTTCTGGTGTGTTGGGGAGGCAAGAGAGTGAAAAAAGTGGGGTGGAGTTCTAGGGACCATCCTCTAGGTCCTAGAGAGGTCTAGTTGTGTTAAATTCTAAGCCGTATGAAGTGCTCATTCTAGTCATATGGATGTAGATGAAGCCTCTGAGTCTCACCAGGCTCCTGCTGGAGAACTGAGGGGTATGTCTTGTTCTGTTTATCTAGCCTAAGCTCGGCGCATCCTAGATGACTTTGGTGGGCAGCTGCCTCCAATCGTCAGATGCCTCATGGTGCCAATAAAGTGAAAGTGGTGGAGAGAATGCATGAGATGATGTGCTGGTTTTAGGGTCAGTGTGAACTGCAGTGTTGCTGCAGTGCTGATGGAAATGCATGCCAAAAAATGCGTTAGCATCCCTTGCTTAAAGTCATTTGGTACCCAGGTACCATTTGTCTCTCACCAGTGATCTGGAGAGAGGAAAGGGCATGAAGGGGAGAGTATAATAACTGTGTATTTGACATTTATTCAGTTTATATTATTCTTCATCACTTTTTTCCACACCAAAGAATTTTACCTACTCTGTAAGCACCTTGTATTTTGGCCAGATGAATGAACTCCTTCAGAGAATAATTGGAAGGATGGCTGACTCATGACTGTACTTTCTACCTTGCTGACTTGTTTCATAAAAATTGAAATCCAGAAATACAATGGCAGGCCAGTTAAGCAGTGAGCTATTGTTTTGGTTTTAGGGCAACAGTACATTTGAGCTGTTTGTGTCATTTGTTTTGAAATATTACATTTATAACCAAAGGGTTTCTGTAAGCAGATCAAGTTGAGAGGTATGTATATATTTTTAGCGTGCTGCACACCTGTAATATAATCGAGCTACCTATTTTTGCCCATAGTCTGGGCAATTCAAAACCTCCTTAATAATTCAAGTGGGCTCACCTTCTCTTCTGTAACTGAAGAAGATACTACTTGAGGGTTGACCCTGGGTGATACTTAGTTCTAGATCCTGCTCCCAGGTTCTGTTCAGATGCCCTGCATTTGGTTGTGACCCCTTTGAGAATGCCTTTGTACACAGTTATAAAAAGTGCATGAGATATATGAACGGAGTCTTTCTGTCTGGATTTGTCAAGGCAGAAAATAAAGTTGTCATGATGAATATTTAGCAATAGGACGTTTTATTTTGGTGAAAGCAATTGATCTTGGAATCCTGGTAGAATATAGTAAGTGTTAAACATGGTGCAGACGGCTGAGCAGCATCAAGGAGTGAAGAGATACTCAGTTTTGCAGATTGAGAGACCTAAGTTTGAGTCTCAGTTTTAATCTCTTATTCACCATATGTCATGCATTTTTGCATGCCTCCAGCTTTTCATTTATAAAGCAGAGAAAGTAATACAAACCTGGTTTCTGAACCCTGACAGGATTGGCACATAAGTGCCCAATGTTATTCTTAGTATCCCTTGCCATAGTTTATCTCCACTGATGTTAAAGAAGCATGAATGTGTTCTGCCAAAATTCCCTCAAATTTGTGTTTGTTTTCCAACTATAAGGGCCACAGAAGGACTCTTCAGGTTAGCTTGGTCCTGTTTAAAGTGATGTCCTGAGGGTAAGGACCACCTTTGAGTCTGCTGTCCTCCAAGGACCTTGGCTGGTTAGTAGAGGGGCTTGGGCAAAAAGGATAAAGAAAGAACACTCAGTGCCCAAGGCCTTGAGAAGTCTTTGCTTAGAGAAACCCCTTTCAGGGATGGCTTCCTGGCAAGGAGTATTTTGTAGCAGGATGATGAGGGTGCTGTCGCTTTTGGTATATCTTTCTCTCTGGCGCTGGGTTTTCTTTCAGCTGTACATGTCTCTTCTTTCTGCTTATATCCTATATGCTCTGTAGTAATACTGGGTGGGTGGGGACTTCATTGGGTCAGACTGCAGCAACTCATTCATAATGACCTGACAAAGTGAGCACATAACCACCCTTATTCTACAAAGGAGGAGACTGAGGCTAAGAGAGGTTCATTCACAGATGCTTGAGGGCCAACTTTAGTACCTACCTATGCAGCCTGATGAGAGGGCCTCATAGATAAGCCAGTGGCCAAAAGGGGGGTAATTTCACCATAGTCCACCCCACCCCCATCTGCAGGCTTATAATCCAGTGTTCTTTTCTCCCCCTGCGAGGACAGTGCCCCATTGCTAAGTGACACTGGCAAAAGAAAAAATACGAAGTAGGGTCATCCATGCAGAGTGACAATGGGGAGGAGTTAGTGTCTGGCACTTCCCCTTTCTGGCCTACCAAATCACCCTGTTTGTACCCAGGGATGGGGCTGGTGATCCCTGCAGTAGTGACAGTGGTCACAGCAGGAAACAAAGCTGGAAGGTGAAGAGCCCTTAGAAATCAGCTAGACCAACTTCTCCTGCTATGAATGAAGGGACTGAGGCCCAGAGAGGAAATGACTCATCGGTGGAGGTGAGGGGGAGGCGAGGGGTCTTTATTCACCCCATGAATAAGAGCCCCTCCTACTGCACTGCACCACAGTGCCTCTGTAGGAAGCCTTGGTATTGCTGGTGGTTCTGCCAGAAAAAAACTTGCTGAGTCCAGGGACCTCTACAGATCCTTGAGATGCCACTGAACTGGACAGCAGCTCTCCGTCCCTGGTTCCCTGTCCCATCTGGCTTTTGCTAGCACATTGTTGCCATTTGTAGGCTTCATTGATTTCCATTTCCTGGGGTGATGAGATCATTTAAAGGTTGTTCAGTCGAGTTTCTACTTCTTGTGAGTTAAGACCGTTCTTTAATCCTGCCTACTACTCATAGCTAGGCATTGGTATAAAAAGATATGCTCATTGCCCATAAACTTGAGTTATTTAAGAGCATCAGCCCACCTTCGTGGTTGCGTACTGAGCATACATACCTGTGAGTTTGCTTTTTTAATTAAGTGGCATTTCATGACGTTAAACCATGTGATATCCTTGTAGGCTTGCTTCTTCCCTTGGGCTGCCCTTTCCAGGTCCTGGTCCCCACCTGCTGTATCTCTTCCCCTAGACTCCAGCCCTTGAAAATCTCACTCCTACTCCTGCATCCTGATGTCAAGCTTTTTCCATTTTCCTTCTACATTTCCTCTGAATTCCTTTCTTTCCCTTAGGCCATGCCGTCACTGCTCTGATTCAGTTCCTCATTATTGGCTCACATTTTTGCAATATCCTTTGACCTGGCCACCTCCCTGCATGGCTCTCCTCTGAGACAGACTCCTGTGTGCCTCCAGCAGGTTAATCTTTCAGGAACACAAATTCTGTTCTTGTCACTGCTCTCCTGAGGAAGTTTTCCTGGCCTATTACTGCCTGTGGATGAGGGCAGATGCATCAGCCTGACCTGGAGGACCTTTCTGCAGGCCGGCCTTGCACCTTGCACAGCAAAGCCCTCTCCCGTGTAGTGTTCCTCTTCCTTTCTGGACTTGTCCTTTCCCCCCTATGCTCACTGTAGCTGCAAGCTGCCTCCTCCAAGCCTCCTTCCTTCCCTGCCTAGACTCATCACTCTTGCTCAGTAATTCATTTGCAGGAATCTGAGTCTCACTGTAGGTCCGGTACTGCTGTGCACCAGTAATGACAGTGAGTGCTGTGGGTTGAATTGCATCCCACAAAAGACTTGCCCAAGTCCTAACCCCTTGTACTTGTGAATGTGGCCTCACTTGGTAAAAAGGTCTTGGCAGATATAATCAAGTTAAGATGAGGTGATTCGTTGGTCCCTACTGTAACATGACTGGTGCGTTTATGAGAGGAAAAGTTGGACTCAGACACACATGATATGAGGACACAGAAAGGGGAAAGGCATGGGAAGAGGGGGGCAGAAATTGGGACAGCATTGCCGCAAGCCAAGGAATGGCCACGTATCTTCCAGAAGCTAGAAGAGGCAAGGAAGAATCCTCCGACTATGCATGAGAGGACACACAGCCCTAATGACACCTTGATCTGGATTGTTTGCCTCTAGAATTTCTTGATAACAGATTCCTATCTTTTAAGGCCTCCAAGCCTTAAGAATTAAATCCAGGAACCTGCTACTGTCCCTCTAAGAGAGCCATGGGAGGGAAATGTCAGGGAGCAGCTGATGTTTTTGTTAAATTGTCCACATGATGACTTGAAGGGGTAAACATGGGATCTGAGACCTCAGAATGAACCAGACAAGGTGGCTGGTGCAGGTGGGAAAGAGGGCATCAATTTACATGCCATTCTAGGACTTGAAGATTCATCACATGTTGGGGAGTAACCACAGAAACCTCTGGTCTTCTTCACTTGATACCTGGGGACAAAAAGAATTATTTAAAGTAGAAAGGTTGTCATGAGGAAGCAGAAAAAATATTGGTCCCTGCTGGGTACAGGTGAAGGGATTAGGGTTTGGGGTCTGTGGAGGTCTAAAGGTTGGAGAAGACTTTACTTCTACTGTAGTCAGGGAAATATGGACAAGGATATGGGACACAGAGCTGTGTGCATAGACACTGTTACTTAGGCTTCAGGTGGAGTGGGAAAAGAACCAAGGTAAGGACCAACTCCTGCTTTAGAGCAACGAGGTTAGAGCACCAGGGATGTGTGGCAAGAGGATTAGGAAACAAAGAATTTCAAATAAAGACAGATGTGACTAAGGCCTCCACAGGAAGAGCCTTACAGAGGGTTACAGGAGCATGGGTTCAGGGATGACCCTCTAATCAGCAGCGCACCTGCCATTTCTTATTTCCTCCTGTGACCTACATTTGCCTGTGAAATTCTTTCGCTGTCTCTGGCACCTGTTCTGACACCTCCTTGGACCATGCAACCCAGAGCAGGCCTGGTGAGATGAGTACAGGTAGATGCCTGGACAGTCTCATGGGCCTTGTCCCAAGGCCATGGCTGCTATTCTGGAGGTCACTGGTACCTGTGAGCATGAGCTTGTAGCAAAAGCCCTGCAGCTAAGGGGTGGGGAGGCTTCTAGTCTGGCTGGATGACAGGTACTTGCCCACTTGCCCCCAAACCTGGTTGTAGCTCTGTCCCTTCTTTGCAGGGCTCATCACCATGGGCGGCTCTGCTTCTCCGCCTCATGGGGATCGTGCCACGGGTGCGCCAAATGATCCAGCCCCTCTCTGATTGCTGCCTGCCAGGTTGGTCTGTGTGCACTGATGTGGTGGCTTTTCTGATGTGACCTCTGGGCCCTTCTGCCCGAGATTTACCTATTGCACACCTTCTTTTGTGCCTGACCTTCTGACATTAGAATCCCTTGTAGGGCATCATAGCAGGGATTGACTCCCACTGTAATTTGTCGAGGTAACACATTTAGTTAGGAAACACAAGACTGTGAAATATTTAAGTCACTGTAAATTATATAATATAAAAGTTAGTCATCTTTCAACTCCTGCTTTCACCTCACTCTTTTCCTGAGAGAGATGCATATCAATGTGTTAAAGTGGTGCTTTTCTAGATCTTTTCAAAGCCATGTAAGGGCACATTGCCACACTCACATAAACATTATACACATACATGTATAAATGAGATTGTGTTATCCATTTTTTTTTCTTTTTGAGGCAGGGTCTTGCTGTACAGTTCAGGCTGGCCTTGAGCTCAGTTTTGTAGCCCAGGCTAGTCTCGAACTCTCACCGATCCTTCTGCCTCAGCCTCCCGAGTGCTGGGATTACAGGCGTGTGCCACCACGCCCAGCTGTGTTATCCATTTTCTTTTCCTTATATACACACACACACACACACACACACACACACACACACACACACACAT
>PVJA010000347.1:23373-173907 GCA_004027025.1 Myocastor coypus | reverse complement strand
CAAGTCCACTTAATCTCATTGAAAAACAACAACATAAAGTTCTACAGAGTGTCATAATTTACTCATTTTCCTCTTAATAGAGAAATAGGTTCTTTACATGTTACTACCTTTCCAGAGGGTGCTTTACTAAAACTTCTGTTATATACATCCTTTTGCATGTATGTATCTTTTTATATCATGGATTCCAAGAACATGGACATAATAAATATCAATAGGCACTGTCAAATTACCAGCCCAAAGGAATGCACTTTGTAGCCCAGGCTGGTCTTGAACACATACGATCCTCCTGCCTCAGCTTCCCAAGTGCTGGGATTGCAGGTGTGTGCCACCACGCCCAGCTTTTCCTCTTTATCTGTGACTTGTCAACCAATACTACTCCATCATTTTTTGTTACTCTAATGGATGAATGAAAAGGTGCTTCTTCCATCCATGCTGCATCTACCTTATGGCTCCTGGGACTGAGTATATTTTGATCTAATTATTGACCAATTGTATGCATCTTGAGACTTGTGTATTCATATTCATTGCTATTTGACCGTGAATATTTGTAGAGGTTTATGCACATTTGTAGCAATTTATTCTGGTTTCAGTTATTTTTACTTTGTTACATATTTTTCAAGTGTTTTCTCTTTGTTGCTTATTTTTTAACTTTATGTGATGGTAGCTGCAGTGCTATGGAGTGTCTGTGTGTTTATGGTGTAAAATATATCAGAGGCTTACTTTTTGTATTAGTGGAGAAAAATGAAGTTTGGAAGCCTAAAACGTTACATTCCCAACCATTCTGTGGTCCTTGCTTGCTATTCTACTTTGAGCAAACCATTCGACTTCTGTTTTGCTGGTTACATAGCAGCACTGGCCAGCTTGCCTGGTCTCACTGCAGCTGCCACAGGGAAATGACAAAAGCTGTCTTTGGCAGGGCTTCCTGCCCTTTCTGAATGTCCTGGTTAACGGATCCTGTGATGGGCATTGAGATCAACTCTTGTGGCACAGACCTCTTCTGGGGCTGTAATGTTGGAGATACGTGGTGCCCTGTTCCTGATACAGCTCACGTTTCCCATCATCTTTGTGTCATCTTTGTGGCTTTGCATAATGGAGCGTGTTAGTCAGCTTTGGTTCCCATAACAAACGTCACAGACTGGGAAGCCTTAAAGAAATATATTCTCTCAGTTTTGGGGAACGAAAATCAAGCACGTGTTCATAGCTTTGATTTCTTCTGATCCTCTTTGCTTGGCTTCCAGAATGCTGTTTCTTGCTGAATTCTCACATAGTCATTCCTTAGCCTATATATATCCAAGAACGAATGTTCCCATTTTAAAAGTATACCCATCATGCTGGATTAGGTCCCACCACTGTGACTTTATTTTAAATTCTTTTTCAAGTGTTTTATTTATTTGTTTGTTTGTTTGTTTGTTTGTTTTTTCCAGACTGGGATTCAAACTCATGACCTTGCACTTGCCAGGCAGACACTTGTGCCACAGAGCTATCTCCCCAGTTCGCCCCCTCTTTTTTTTTTTTTTTGAGACAGGGTCTCATGGTACAGCTCAGGCTGGCCGCTGGCCTCAAACACACTGTAATCTTCTTGCCTCAGCCTGAGTGCTGGGATTAAAGGCATGCACCACCACACCCAGCTGTTATTGTCAGTCTCTCTCTCTCTCTCTCTCTCTCTCTCTCTCTCTCTCTCTCTCTCTCTTTTCTGTCTCTTTGAGACAGAGTCTTGCTATGCAATTCAGGCTGGCCTTGAACACATATGATCCTCCTGCCTCAGCTTCCCAACTGCTGGGATTGCAGGTGTGCACCACCACACCCAGCTTTTCCAGTATCTCTTTAAAGACCCTATGTCCAAACAGTCATTCAGTGAGGTGCTGGATAAGGGGGGTGGGCTTCCACATAGGAATTTGGGGGCACACAGTTTTACCCATCACAAAGAAACACCACTGTGTCTAGGTAAAAATCAGAGACATTGAGGCCCAAAGAGGCTCGGGGGGGTAGGGGGGAAGTGCAGATCTGAGCTCCAACTTGTGCACTTGATTCCAAAGCTCAGACCTCCTCCAGGTCAGCTGCTCTAACGTTGGAACTCTGGAAGCCCACTGTCCTGACTTCCTGCTGCCCCATGAGCTGCCATCCTATGTCCCCACTGTCTCATGGCCTCATGACTTGCACTTCTAAGAAGGGAACAGCAGATTGTTTTACTCTTCTTTATTGGACAAGGTTTCCCTCCTCTTGGAAAAGGGTTTCATAAAACAATTAAATTGATTGAATCTAGCATGTTACATTTTTATTATTGTGGAGGGGAAAACTACACAGAAAGAGAAAGATTATCTGTATTTAGCTGGGCCTGGTGGCACACAACTGTAATCCTTACTCTCAAGAGGCTGAGGCAGGAGGATCAACTTGAGTTTGATGCCAACCGGGGCTAAATAGTGAATTCAAGGCAAGCCTGAACTACACAGCATGACCTTGTCTCAAAAGACACACACACACACACACACACACACACACACACACACACACACAGCAGTGCCCATTCAAAATCTTTGACTACCATATGTTCTTCCCACCCTCCCTCTTCACGTGCACTTTTATTTCCCATCTCTGACCTCCTACTAAACATGGTACTTCATGCCCTGCCTTTTTAACGCCACTTTATAATTGTTATAATGATCATTTTAATGGCTGCCTAATGTTCTACAGTATGTATGCTAATGTTTTGAATCATTTATCAACTGTTGAGCATTAGAGTTTCCCACTTATGTTATTACAAATAATGATTCAGTGAACATCTTTGTACTGCAAAGCAAGAGTTTTGCTTTTTTTTAAATTATTTCCTGATGGAAAATTCTCAGGAGCCAGATTATGGCATTAAGGGCAGCAGCAGCAGCTGGCCCCTCAATAAACTAAACCATCAGGTGATAATCTTGTGAAATGAGAACACCAGTGTTCCATGCCACTGAGTGCGTCCCTAATTCCCATTGGCAACAGGGGTTATTAACCAAATGTCATTTGGCCATTTTTTAAATGTATTTTTAGTACAGGGTCTACAGCATCTCACTATGGATTGGACTCATAGTGACCTGCCTATGTTCACCCTCCCAAGAGCGCCACCACACCCAGTCTCAGTTGCTGTCTCAGTGCATACTGGAAATGAGGCCAGAACGGCACACTGGGGATTGAACTCCTGGCCCGGAGTCCACCTAAGCATGCATTTTAATCCACTGAGCTATCTGGCCAGCCCCATTTGACCATTCTAATCTACTTTATTTATTTATTTGTTTGTTTGTTTGTTTGTTTGTCTTTTTGAGATGAGGTCTCACTATGCAGTTCAGGCTGGCCTTGAGCTCACTTTTGTGGCCCAGGCTGGTCTCGAACTCACACTGATCCTCCTGTCTTAGCTTCCCAAGTACTGGGATTACAGGTGTGTGCCATCACGCCAGGCTCTAATCTACTTTAAAGGGTGCTTCAAGGCATCTAATTTGTGTTGCTTTAAGAACCAGTAGAGAAAAGGGAACATCCTGTGGTGGTTCTGTATTTTCAGTTTCTTTTGTTGTTGCTTTCGGAAGGAAGGAAGGAAGGAAGGAAGGAGAAAGAAAGAAAAAAATACTAAACAAAGGGACAGTAATCCCCTTGAGAATTCTAGCTCCTTGATTGTCATGAATAACTGAATATGCAGGGCACTGAGGTTGGGGAGAAGCCAGTCCTCCTTGGAGCTGCCTAGTTAGGTCTGACCTCAACTGTGCAAAGTGCGCATTTGAAGACTTGGGTGCCATCTCTACACTCCCCTGGACAAAACGTCAGGGACTGGCAAGAGGCAGCTTCACCTCCTCTGTTACCTGGAGCAGACAGCACCTGTGGCCAGGATTCTGGCAAGACAGCATCCCTAGGTTTTCCATTTTTCAAACCAATTTAAATGCTGCTTTCTCTCTCTGATTCTATATATTTTTAACCTAAAATAACCAATGATTAAGTGAGGAAAAAATGTTCCCTCGTTCCCTCGGAAGTTTATTTTAATTGCCTAGCAACCCATTATCTTAAATTGCTCTCAAATTAATTCTTTGGCTTTGGTGCAGGATCATTTATTAATGAGGATGGCAGGCAGCACCTATGCATGGCTATTCTTAGAACGCTGCTGCTTTTAAGCGCTTCATTCTTAAGACGCCTCATGGGAAACACACATGCGCACTGAACCCTTGGCGAACTTGTTTCCTCCGCGGGCCCCAGCCTTTCTTTAACAGTGATCCTAAGGCTCCGAAGGGGAGCTACTGATAGCTAAGTCCCATAGCAGTTAAGGACTGTGGCCAACTCAGGTCAGCAATCCACCATCGGATCTTGCTCCATATGACTCCCAAGCTGGCCCTCTTTGCCTGTGCACAGTTCATTCGAGGACTGGGCAGGGGTGCAGAGGCAAGAGGGGGCCGTGAAGGCGGTGCTCACCAGAAGTGCAGTCTAGGTGGTGGGCTAGGGACTTGGTAAGGCCAGTGGATAGTGTGGTTTGATTGCTGGGCCTCATAAGGCTCCTGATGAATGACTGAGCGGCTTCCATCAGTCAGTTCATTGATCTCCTTGTTGCTCTGTCATTCCCATGCTCGTTCATTCACGGTGTACTTGCCACGTGCCAGGCCACCCTGTAGACAACAATAGTGAGAAGAAGGCACAGCACCCATCTTCAAGGTACAGTCTTTTATGGTGTCCAGACAAGTAAATGGGAGCCCCCAAGTAAAGTGTACTGGGTTCTGCAAAAGAACAAAGCACTCCAGAAGCCCAGACCTAAGGAAATCACCAGAGTTTCAATATACATGTCTGTATATGTGTAGTTTTCACTCAATTGTGTTTTATGAATTTCCCCCCCCCCCACCCCACTTTTTCTTCTCTCGCTCTTGCTCTCTCTCTTTTTGCAGGACGGGGGTTTGAACTCACAACCTTACACTTGCCAGGCAGGCACTTGTGCCATGGAGCTATCTCCCCAGCCCCTCCACTTTTTCTTTTTAAGCATAAGTTCTTATTTTTTGTGCGACTATCACCTGTGTAATTCTAAATGGCTACATGATGTTTTATGAAGTTAATGAAATAAGCATTCACCTGCTGTTGGACTCTTCAATTGCCTCTTAGATTTTTGCAACAAATGGCGTTGCATACAGCATGTTTTGCTCTTCACTCATTGTTTGCATGTGGTCAGTCCAACTCATCATACTGGGCTATGGGACAAGGACATGTTGGTGGTTCTTTTCATACCACCATGTTGCCCCAGAGGCCTTGTACTGGCTTCTGGGGGTTGATCTCAGCACCTGAGGGACCTGTTTTTGTTGCCTCCAGCCCTGGAATGGACAACAAATACATGTGCACATGTTCACACATACAGGTGTGTGCATGCATTTCAGTCAAGCACAGGTGTGTGTCCTTTTACTGAGCAAAGGAGAAAGCATAGTGGAAATGGGCTTTAACTGTGCTCTGGTAGCAAACAAATGGGAATGAACAGGAGTGTGAGTGAGATATTGACAAGAAAAGAGGTAACTATAGACACGAGAGGAAACCAAAGACTTGGAAGTGATCCTCTTGATGTGGGGGTCAGATAGGACCCAAGAGGGAGGGCTGTAGCTGCCTCTGGGGTTGCCAGCTAGAGAATTTGGGCTGAGAAGACCTCAAAAGGGTCTTGGAGTTGGTCCGCTTGGTATTGGGAGGTTACGTTGGGGGTTTCTGGGGGCCAGCATCAGGGGCAGCTCAAGAGAGACTCAGGACACTTACAGGTGAGGGCAGGAGGGGAGCTGGAGCTCAGCCCTGGCAGGCAGGGTGAGGGAGAAACACACAGGCTCAGAGCAGGGCAGAGCAGTTGGACTCACCTGGCAGTTCTTTCTTTGGATTCCTCAGTTTGGTCAGGTAGGTTTCACATGAGCAGAGTCTGATCAATTTTTTTTTTTCATGTGACTTATAGCACAAAATAATGAGATATAAAGGGAAAATGTGTGTGTGTGTGTGTGTGTGTGTGTACTTTAGTGGATGTGTGTCTTAGGCACTTTTTCTCATTGCTGAGGCAAAACATCCAACACCCAAAGTTATAGGAGGAAAGGTTTATTTCAACACAGTGTATGAAGAGTTTTCAGTCCGTAGGTGGCTGGCTCTAAGGCAAGGTGGCACGGCAGAGGGCATCACAGAGGAGAGACAGTTCCTGGCAGACAGAAGACAACAACAGCATCCAAGCAGCAAGCAACAAGTGATGCACAGCAGATTATTTCTGTCCCTTTATATAGTATCTAGGCTCCCTGCCCTTAAGTCAGGTAGCACTCATACTTAGAATAGAACTCCTTTAATCCCACCCAGACCAGTTTAGTAGTTATACACCCTTAATCCCAGAATTGCATACCCTAGGTCATAGCACCTCTGAAAATCCCCACCTAGGACCACAGGCAGCTTTGTGTGGACATTTAGACATAAGCCATAACAGTGTGTTACTATGACAACATACCTGACAGAATCAACTTAACAGAGGAAAGATGTATTTGAATTCATGGCTTCAGAGCTTTCACTGCATGATCCTTTGGTCTTATTACTGTGAGCCAAAGACCAAAGCCAAACATTATGGTGGACAGTGTGTGGTACAGCAGAGCTGTCCCCTTCTCCTCCAGAAATGGCAGCCAGGAAGCAGAAAAGGACAACCAGGGCCATGTGACAAAATATGCCTTAACAGCCATTCCCCCAGTAACCTGCTCCTCCCAACTAAGGCCCTCTCCTAGAGATCTGACCACCTGCCAATAGCACCATCACTTGGGACCTTTTAGCATGTGGGTTTGGGGGACACATTTAAGATCCATATCAAAACTATGTAACTTTCAGGGATCATTTGCTTGTTATTTTGCTGACCTTCCTATATTTGTTTTGTTTCCTAACTGCTCAAGTCCACGGCCGTAAGTCAGGACGACTCTAGGGGAGGGTGGATAGACAGTGGAGACAGGAGAGAGGCTCAGCGAGAACAGAGGTCACTATCTGTGGAGACAGGAGCGTGATCTTGAGCTTCCTGCCCTCCCTTTCCTCAGCGCTCAGGATGGAGGCCACAGCCCTGTGTTAAATACTCTCCCAGGCTTTGCTTAAATATCCTGAGCATGATTTATTCCTAAACATACAAATCCTTAAAAGGTTGCCTGTAAGTTAGGTGTTGGTAGGGGCTGTCTGCAGTAGTCCCAGCCACTTGAGAGACTAAGGTAGCAGGATCCCGTGAGTCCAGGAGTTCAAGGACATCTAAGGCAACAGAGTGAGACCTTCATCTCAAGAGAGAAAAGGAAGAAGGAAAGATTGCTTCTGCTTTTCTAAATATTTCTCCATAGCATCTGAAACACTACTGTAGGGCCGGGGAGATAGCTCCATGGCACAAGTGCCTGCCCAGCAAGTGCAAGGTCGTGAGTTTGAACTCCGGTCCCATACACACACACACAAACGAAACACTGCTGCAGCCAGCTTCCCCCCATATTTTCTCATGAGGCCTGTGGTTGCTCCGGGACTGACCCCCATAGAGCAGCGTTCAGAATGTGGCCTCTCAGAACAGGTGGGTTACTGGGCAAGACTCCACCTTAGCAAGGGTTAGTGTCCTCATCTGTAAAAGCTGGTGCAATAAGTCTCCATCTTACAGACATTTGAGTTGCATCACAGATGCAGATGTACCTTGCATTATTTTATGCTTCACATTATATATTTATGTAAAAGGTGCATAAGACTCACTTTGTCAGACTTATGAATGACTCTGACTTTGGAACATCACACCACAGTGGAACTCACATGTAAGTTGGGGACTTAATGGTAGCACTGAGAAAGTGCAGGTACAACACACAGTCCAGGGCTTGGTGTTTGGCCCTCATTCCATCCCTAGAACCATTTCCACATTAGTTATGCTTCCTATTTGGTAGCTAGAAAATCAAAGCCCAAGGACTAGCCAGATAGCTCAGCCGACTGAAGAGCCTGTTTGATCCCCTCATGCTGTGCCAGCCCCGCCCCCAGGGTGTGCTGAGACGTCAATTAAGACTGGGTGCAGGGGCCCATGCCTGTAATCCCGGCACTTGGGAGGCTGAAAACAGGATCACTACGAGTCCGACCTTTGTAGTGAGACCCTGTAGACCCTGTACTAAATACATTTAAAATTTTTTTTTAAATATCAAAGCCCAGTGTGATTAATGCCTCCCATCCCCTGGGCCAGTGACTCTCGCACAAATGCTAAGGATTAATTCTCTAAGTAGAAGTAGTTGCTTAAAAAGCCTGAAGGGAATTATTGACCCAGCGTCACCTGTTAGATGTTAAAAACAGTAGCTTTGTTGTGATTTGAATTTTAAATTGGAGAAAGTGGATGTTGTTTCAGTTATGTTAGAGAAACCCCACTGACTGTGTTCCTGTGAGACAGGATTGCATAGAGCATGACTAGAGATGAAACAGTGGCAAAGCCCAGGCATGGGGCACAGAACCCATCATCCGGTGGGAAAGACAAGATGTCCCTAGAGCAGAGTGGTGGGAGTGGAGGAACCCGAGCCAAGGGTCTGCCCAGGGCTTGGACTGCCTGGCTTCGACTGCGTGTGTGTTTCCGGTATTGGGGATTGAACTCAGGACCCTGCACTCTCCAGGAAGGCACTTATTCTACTGAGCTATTTCCCCAGTCCCTGTGACCTTGTGTTGAAGCCAGAATATCCTTGTGGTAGGAAAGAGGGAGCGAGCAGAGGAACTGGACCGGTGAGGTCATAATAACTCGGACGGCCTGGTTGTGGGGACTTGGAGACCCTGAGTGTGTACAGTCCAGCACACACTGAACGTGAGGATGAGGGCTGCTGTGCTCAGCCTGGATGGGGGGCGGGCAGAAGCAGGGAGGTTTGCTGAGGGGGCTTTGTAAGAGTCCACAGCGGGTGGAAGGCAGGCGTGGGAGTGGTAATAACAGCGGGATCCTGGTTTTACTCTACTGCTTCAGCCTCAGGATGTGCTGGCTGAGCTTTGCGGAGGAACCGCAGGAACCCAGACACAGAAATCCTGGATGACTCCAAGGTTCTGGCAGCTGGGAAGATGGCGCTACTACTACTAGCTGTGTTGGAGGCGGGGAGGACCAGGGAAGTGTTCCGGAGTAGATTCTAGGGGGCCGGCTACAGAGAGCTCCGATTTGGGGAGTTGGGTTTGTGATGCCCAGCGTACATCCCGCGAAGTCCTGCAGACAGTTGGACAGGGGACATGAATTCACAGAGTTCTGGGCAGAGACAAAAGATGCCTGCAGTCGCTGGCAGCAGCTCCTAGGGAACCCAGCTCCCTGGCGGCTGCAGGTGGCCCGACACAGGTGCCTCAGCAGGTGCAGCAGCGAGGTTAGAAGGTGACCAGGTCCCAGAGGTGACCTCAATTTCCTGGAGTCGCCGTCAAGCCCCGGGGTATCCTCATTGCCCACGTGCCCCATGCTCTCAAGGGCATCTTTCCCTGTGAAATACATCAACGCGGAGTCGGCCGCGGTAGGGGGCGGCACCTTCGTTGGGTTTTTCGAGTTCACACGTGACCCTTGCAAGGGAAACCCTTCCCACACCCAGCGTCCCGAATGCCCGCGGGGTTGCGTGGGCTGCGTTCCCGAGGGAGGAGGCCGTGGAGGCCGCGCTGCCGGCCGGGTCGCGCACGGCTCCTGCGGCGCGGACGGGGTTAACGGGCTCCTGTCCCGGGCGGCGGGCGGCAGTGGTGCATTGTGGTAGCGCAGCGCCGGGACCCGCGGGTGCCCGCCGCCTCCGCCGGGCGGCCCGCCGAGCTGTGCGCGCGTCCGTGTGAGCCCGGGCCGTGGCACCATGTAGCGCCCGACCGCTCGGAGGCCGCCCGGCCGCGGCGATGAAGGGACGCGGCTGCTGGGAGACGGCCTCCGTGCGCTCCTTCTGCAGCTCTGGCTGCCTGAATAAATTTAAGAAGGGTTAGTGCTGCTCGGCCTCCGCCTGGAGGGAGGCCAGGCTCCCCGTGCACGCACGCCGGGCGCCAGGCTTTGCTGCATGATCAGTCCACGCGAGCCTCTGATGTCACTCCCTCGCGGCTTGGGAAGCGCGGGGAACCCCTGTTGCCGCACCCTGCGGGCGGGCGCTCCGCACTAGCACAACCGCCGCGCATTTTGCTAAAAGGGCTGCCGTTACAGACGTGGCTGTCCGACTAACCTCTGGAAAAAGGAAAAGAAATATAATCCAGATCTTTCTGGAATAAAGGGGGGAAGCGGAGGTCGTGTTGTGCCAGTCCACTCACCTTTTGTTCAGTAGTTTGGGGAGGGGGATGTTCCCACACTCCCTAAGGCCCGCATGCTTTGAGGGGGCGGGGACGCTGAATTGCTGCTTTGGCTCTTAAGGGCCTCACCTGCAGCCACGCGGGAGCTGTCGGCTTTGCATGTTCCTTCCGAATGGCCACCTGGGTTTGAGCAAGGGCCATTCCTGAGAATGCTCACCCCCACCCACGGTGACCATCAGCGTCTGTCCCGAGTGGTCAGGCAGGCAAGTCCTGGCGCCCTTCCTTAGCGTTGCGGGAGAACAGCTGTTTTAAGTTGAAACCTTGAAAACTCGCCAGACTCTTGCCTGCCATCCCTGATATTTGGAGATTTTGCTGTGAGTGAAATTTGTTGTGTTTATCGTGATGCGTGTTTCTGTTATAATTTGAATCTCTAGGGGAAGTTAGGTTCGTTAACCCTGTCAACTTAAAAAACACAGGGACAGTTAATTTCGCTGAGCCAGCATTTAGTAGAAACAGCTTCTTGTTAGAAGTTAATTCTGATGACTCTGAAGCTGGATGCTAACTTTGCTTTGCGGGCTCACTGGCGATGCGAACAGCTTCAGAAGGCCCCATTCAGTTCCAGAGTCCTGCGAAACTGCAGACTCCAAGCTTCAGACCAAGAGTCTTGTTTAAGTATACACAGTCTCAATACAGGGTACAGAGTCCGAGGGTATTCGCGCTTGTAAACGTTAGAAATTTATTTCATTGGGACCTGATGCTGTGGGCTATCTTAAGAATCTTTTCAATTCTTTAAATATCGTGCAAAGTATGTTTCCTAGTTTTAGAGAAATGGCCTTCATTTCTAGTTCTTTTTGTTAGATATAGTATCATTTTCAAACTACTTATGTTCTTTATGCAAAGTTTAAAGGATGATTTTGCTATCAGTTTAGATGTATTCAGAGGGTAAGTTTTGGGGTTTGTAAGTAACGAAAAATGTGTTGATTAGGTGTTAAACTGTTTTTCTTCCCTTTGCCCTTGGAATGATTTTCTTTGTTGCTGTTCTCTGGAAGATCTGCAGCTTTGTGGAGATTGGACCTAATGGCCACTTGCTTTTAGTTGCTTGTGGTAGGAAGCATGAGTGTGACCTGGAGAGTAATTTGATTGTCGGGCGCCACTAGGCCAGCCTTCTGTCTTACCCTTCCTGTTGATGTCACACTCCTTACCTTGGGTCTGCAGGTGAGGAGGCTCAGGACGTTGGCTGTTGTGGACCTGATGCTTAGAACAGGGCTTGGAGCAAAGGTGGTTGCTCCAGAGGGAGGAGGAGCCAAGGGCCAGTGCCTTGGTCAAGAGCAGTCAGGACTCAGCCTCAGCCTACTGCTGGAGGCTACAGAGGCCAATAAGATGGCATCCCTCAGACACTCTGTGAGAGCCAGTGCCTAAGAAGTCAGGAACAGTTTCAAAACAAGCTGAAAATAAATCTCCCAGATTTTCCATGTTGACCTCGTGGGCTGAAGGGAAAGGAGGGAAGAAGGCTGAGCCCTGAGCCACAAAAGGCCTGGTTAGTCATTAACACTGGAAAGTAGAGCTTCCTGGCTGCTCCACTGTGCGGGTCTTATCCCCAGAACATAGTCAGGAAGAGGCTGGTCTCTCTCAGATAATGCTGAAGGATATTGACATGAAAGTCAGTCCAATGCCTTCCCAGTTTGGAATGGGCTCCAGTAAAATTGTGTCACACACCTAGACCACCTCTGTGCAGATTAAAAGGGAAACTGTTTTGCTACCTCCAAGGGGTAGGTAGCAGGAACTGAGGTCATGGCAGTGAGTATTTCAGTCTCAGGACTGTTCCTGACTTGTGCAGGCACACTGCATATAGACTGTTACTCTGGAAACCCCATAGTGTCTCTGGAACTGAGTTCTTATCCTGCCAGCACTTGTGCCTCTAGATGAATCTGTACTCTTTTGTGACCTCCTCCTTCCCATAAAGGAAGGGGTAAAGTGGCTTGAAAGGGGCATCAGGAGAAGGGCAGACTCTGCTCCTAGACCTGGGTGTAGAATAAAGAGCTCCAGGGAGCCTGTGGGCACGACACTGTTTCTTGGCATGTTAGAATCACAGCCTGCCACTTGCCTGTTTTTCAGCAGGCTTCTTCACCTTTTTGGTCCTTGACTTCCTCATATAAAATACAGCAACGTTAAACTTACCTGTTGAAAAGGTTTCTGGGAGGTTGGAATAAGGTAACATGTATTTTTATGTAATCGAATAATAGGTAGTTTGTGTTTCTATCTCTGTTTCAAACAGAGCCTCATGAGCCACAAGAGAAAATGCCCATTTGGAGGTATATAGGAGACCAGAGGAAGATTAAGACCTAATTGGCCACCTCTGTGAGCACGGAGAGCAAGGCATCATGTGGTGATGAGGACGTGCTGCACGTTCAAGGGAGAGTTAATACAGCTGGGATTAAGTTGTTTGCCCGAGCCAGTTTTAATAGATAATAGGAGGCAGGTGAATCTTGTGTTACTTCAATTGCTTAGGATACTAATCTCTGTGTCTGTTTGCTATTCATCCTTGTTCACCTGTAGGTCATGGGAACAAAGTATATCTCTTTCTTTCTTTCCCTCTTTCTTTCTTTCCCTCTTTCTTTCTTTCTTTCTTTCTTTCTTTCTTTCTTTCTTTCTTTCTTGTATCAGGGATTGAACTCAGAACCTTGCACTTGCCAGGCAGGTATTTAACGCTGAGCTATCTCCCTGGTCCCAAGGGGAACAAAGTAGCAGGACTAGTTCTCTACAAGTGGCACCTTGTGGGGGAAAGCTGGAGGGATGGGGCTGTGGGGGAGTTCCCTACCTTGGCACCTGGGAAAGGAACCTGGGACAGAGGCCAGTCTCTGACGGGGATCTCTTCTAAGTTCCATGCAGCCCTGGGCATTGTTACCCAGTCAGGCCTACGAGGCCACCTTAGAGAATGCCCACCACTGAAAACACAAGTTTTGCAGAAAGGCAAGTTTATTCACAAGGTAGCCACATGTGAAGAAGGAAGGACAGGTCTCAAGCCCAAGGATGACGCTTAGGATATCCTTGAGCTGAGATGTGGGGAAAGGTGAAGTCTAGAGAATTTGTTCCAGAACTAAGAGCAGATGACATGTGTTAAGTCTAGAGAGTTTCAGTGTCTTACCCCTTTGTATTTGTGTTGTATTATGTGGGTGTATGTAGATTGGTGTTCGACTAGTGCATCTTTTCTGGTTAGAATGTAAATTTCTGCAAGCAGAACATAGGTGCCCTGGTGTAGTGGAGTCAAATAGAGCAAGGCCAGAGGGCCCAGGGCAGATCCTGCAGGTACTGGTCACTTTCCCATTCCTTTGCCTACTGACAACTTCTGACTTAGAACCCCAGCTCTGATTGGCTGCACTTTGTGCAGTGTGGAGAACTGAGTTGAGTGTACAACTCTCTGGGTGATGTGTCGCAGAGGTAGAGTGATGGCAGCTGACGTAGGCCACTGATGACAAGTGTCTTCACAAAGGCTCTACAGCAAGTGCGCTGCAGCCTGCATTTGGTTATGATAGGAATGCCAGGTGGTGTGTGTGTGTGTGTGTGTGTGTGTGTGTGTGTGTGTGTTTCAAGGGCCTATAGTTTTAATGAAGTTGTTTGTTTTGTTTTTGTTTTTGCATCTTTGAGGGCTAGGACAGAAACAGTTCTCAGAGAAGGTGCCTCATAGAACATCAGCTAAGAATTGATACAGAATACAAAGTCTGGGGTCTGGGGTAGCTTGTCAAAGTGTTTGCTGTTATGCTCTCTGTACACAACATGTGCTGGGAGGAAGAACTAAGGCCTAAAGCAAGGGATCCACTCTCTGCTTTAATCCCTGACAATGTCTATGTGGAATGGCTCTAAGTTAGCATTTGCCGGCTGACCCAGCCTGGTACACAGACAACCCCTTCTCCCCTGGCCTAGCTTCACTCTGCTGTGCTCACTTGGCCAAATGTTCCTATAATTCACTCAGATTTAACAAGATTCAACTTTGCAGGCCCAGTGCCCCTGCCTCCTGAAGCTATCTCCTCAAGGCTGGATGTGACAAGCCCCCTTGAGCCTCCTCTAGGGATCCTCCTGCAGCGGACCCAGATTGTATTTCAATGCAAGTCTTGTACCCCTCCAGGGCTGGCAGCTCAGCAGAATGGAGGCTGGGTTTCACCTGCTCTGTAATGTGCCCCTCACCCCTGTTCCTAGCATTCAGCACTTTTGATGTCCCATAGGTGACCCTTCTAAGTGAATAAGACCAAGAGGCCCAGTGTCCAGGAGTATCCTGGCTGGTGTTTTGTCCTCTAGCAGGGGTTCTCAGCCTCCTATTCTGTGGGTTCACCGGGGACTCTCCTAGCTCAGAATTGGAGCCATAAGCGGAGTGTTTTTTGCCCCTGCCCTTTCCCTTTTGATCACACTGGTATTTCTGGGAGAGCAAGGGAGGGGTGTCTATTAGGTAAACCTGGAGGATCATGGAGCACCTCCCGGAGGTGATACCCTGCCAGATGTCAGAGGGCAGGTGAAGGCATGCAGGTGGGGGATGGGATTGGGAAGTTACCTGAGAGGCTAGAGGGAGGTCTCAGGGCCTCCTGACAGGTGAGTAGTAGGAGGGGCCCTCACTGGTGAGATAGGTCAGAAAGGAATGTGGGCAGAGACTGGGCTGGGTGGGTTGTGGCATCATGCTCCATGAGGTGGCAGATGTCAATCCCTGGGAAGACAAGAGTGATAGGAGGGCCCAGCTCTACCAGCTCTGGCGGAGCTGCATGGCGTTTGGAAAGCAAGCTTCGCCACAGCATCGGTTTTTGTTAAAGTCCTCCCTATGACCAGTGGCCATAACTGGAGTCAGTGTGACTTCTGCTATAGATATGTCACATGGCCGAGCCTCAATGTATTCAGCATGAGGGAGCGAGAATTCCATTTGCCAAACCAGCATATGACTGAGATAATAACATGTACGAAAGCCCTGGCTCCTCCTTGGCACATGGCAGCAGCTTATCCTGGTGATTTTCTGGATTCCTCCTAGTGGACAGACATGTTATTTCACAAGCAGACCTGTGGGGGCGCAGTGTTTTACTGATATCTTTTGCACAGTTTGGAGAGGCTAGCCTGCCAGGATAACTGAGAGACTACACGTTGGTGTAACTGCAGGCTTTGGAGCCTGAGGAGCCCCAGGGGTGATGTGACAGAGGCCACCACTGCTTTCCCATCTGGGAAAGGAAGCTACTGGAGAGCTTGAAATAGGGTGGGTGTGTGGGGGGGAGAAACGAGAGCCTTGACATTGGTGAGGGGGTGTAATCCATGGCAGAGAGATGGTCTCTGGCCATATCATTGTGTAGATGAGGAAACTGAAGGTCCAGGTAGGGAGGTGGCTTCCCTAAGGCACACAGGCAAAGGTGGATCAGCACCTGCACACCCAGCATTTCCCACAGGTTGGGTGAGTGGGGAATCAAGGGCTGCAGGAGGCCAGCAGAGGGCTGTAGACTCTCAAGGGCCCTGGACTGGCTTGGGGGGGGGGGGGTTGCATGGAGTGGGGCTGGGAACTCACTTTCTGGGGTGGAACCTCAGAAGTTAGGGAATATAGGCTGTGGTGATATGGGGACAGGGGATTCTTGGTTAGTTGACGGAAGCTAAATGCCAGAGGAATATTTCAAATCTGATGTTTTTGTGGCAGAGGGAAGAGCAGTTAAGTGATGAGAGAAAAGAGAAGACTTATCCTTGCTCTCTGGCAGAAAATCTGACCAATAGCGTCCTTCAGTCATTCTGTCCCAGAACTAAGTAGGCCATACAGATAGGTGGCAGTTGTCTGCCTGAGGGGCTCAGGGGTTCCAGGGCCCAGCTTGCCTCATTCCTGACCAGCCTTCTTCTGTCCTCTGTACGGGGACCCCCCCTTGGGAAGGAAGAGACCCAGGCGTGACCCTGGTAGCCATACTCAGAGCCTAGGAGATGTGGGGCATTCTGGGTTGAAAAGATTGGAGAATATTCAAAGCAAGAGACACCAGGAAATGAGGAAAGGTTGCTTCCTGTGGACCTGGAGGAACGGGACCCTGCATGGCAGGCCCTCTGTAGGCAGCTAAAGGGGTGGATGTGGGTGGTCCAGTGAGGGAAGCTGTACCTATGTGTATGTGTCACTGTGCCAGGGCTGGACAATGACAAGTAGGGACAACGGAGAGCTCTTGTCAGGAGAAAGGGACTGGTAGCATGGGGTAATGCAGCGATGCCAGGCATCATGATGCCCCCTGACCTTCTGTTGCCATCAGTGGCAGCAGCAGCAGCAGCAGCAGGATGCAGCCCTAGGGAGCTGGTTCATTTATCTTCACAGGTTCATGAAGGGTCACTTTGGACCCACTTAGACTGCTCAAAACCTTCACTTCCGTTAATCCTAAAATTGTTGCACTGTACAGATTTGTCAGGACAACACTTTTTGCTTCTTTTTTTATTTTTTTTATTTTTTTTACTTTTTTACTTTTTGCTTCTATTTGCTGGATGTGTGCGATAACAAAAAGCTACAGTGTTGTGATTGGCAGCCCCTGGGGCTGTGCATGTACAACCTGTTCAGCCATATGCAGCAACGTCCCCGTTAATATAAACATCTATCAGGAGCTATGTTTGGCCCCGAGTATAAAACTGACTTCTGTTGCCAAGAAGCCAAAACAAGTGACCCCCCCCACCCCGAGGGACCCAGCACAGGCCACAATTGGAGCAGGGCTCAGAGGGCCTTGGAAGGCTGAGTAGAGAGTCTTCAAGGAAGCTTGGGTACTGGGCAGAGAGGCTTCTGAGTCACCATAGAGAGGGGCAGTGCAGCAGGAAGGGGCCTGACCTGATGGCCTGGAGGATCTGCTTGATGGACAGCTTCCTCTGTCCTGACCCCAGATCATCCTGCAGGGCAGAGCACCACCCATTGCAGATAGGATTCACTCCTCGATGCCTGGTTTTCCTGTAAAAGCACCAGTCGGCTTGGATCAAATTGGTGAGCAAGATGAATAATGATGAAGCAATGAGCTTCCGGCTGCCAGAGACAAATTGCCTTTTAGGTTCTGTTCCCCTCTGACGTGTGTGTCGAGTAATGACTCTTGACGTACATCTTCAGAGAGAGCAGCTGCTTACACTGGGGCAGAGTGAGGCAAAAGGAGGCCACAGACTTGCAGATCAGAACCCCATGTGGACAGTGTCCTCAGGCTGACCCCTGCACCTGCCTGGCATGCCTAGCATCCTCATGGGATGGGTGGAACCTGGCTAGATGTCAGCAGGAGCTGACAGCTGGTTAGGCCACTGGTACATTTCTCTGCTGGAGTAAGTTGACAGAGGAAACAGCACCATCTGTGTGGCAGGGAGCCCTTGGACCATGACCTTTAGCTCCTTAACCACTTGGCAACTTCTCTACCTGGGTCCCCGTAAGCCCACTCCTCCTTGCCCTCTCATCACACATGCTTTGATCCTGGCCAGACTCTGTGGTTCAGCTAGGTATTTGTCTCAGTTACTTTTTTTTTTTTTTTAATAATAGACAAAATACCTGACACCCAAAGTTAAAGGAGGAAAGCTTTATTTTGGCTTAGAGTTTGCAGGTTGGCCCATGATTGGCTGGCTCCAAGACAGAGTGGCATGGCAGAGGGGCATCTCAGAGGAGAAGCAGCCTATGGCAGGCAGGAAATAGCACATGCAACAAGCAGCAAGTCCAGGCGACATATAGAAAGCTTCTTTCTGTCCGTCATATTTTATCCAGGGTATCTACCCTTAGGGAGATAGCACACACATCCTTAATCCCAGCACCCTTATCCCAGAATTGCACCACAGATCAATCCCAGAGTGTCACATATTCTAGATCCAGCCACCTCTGAAAAGCCCTACCTATGACCGCATGAGGCTTTGGGTTTCTTCTAGACATACGCCATGACAGCATTTGTTACTTTTAAGGGACATTTACTTGAACAATTGCAGATGTTCAAGAACGAGACATTATTGAGGCACAGTGGCACACTCTTGCAATCCCAGCATTTTGGGGGGCTGAGGTAGGGGTATCCCAAGTTTGGGTCTTGCTTGGTCAACTTAGCAAGACCCTGTCTCAAAAAATAAAAGGACTGGGGACATCTCTCAGGGTTCAGTCCCCAGTACCACACACATATGTGTACATGCATGTGTGTACACACTCCCTCCAAAAGAATAAAAATATGGAAGATGATCCATTAGCCTCATGTCACTGTTGTTAGGTCCCTGCTTTGGGTCAGTATTTTTCCTTTATGTCAATATCCTTTTTACATCAGTGTGATATAAAAACAATTTTCCTATGGCTACCATGAGCACTTTCCTCACGTGATAACAGGCCTAGCACCCACTGAACGGCTACTTTCCTTTGGTTAATGTCTTTTCCTTTGGTTAACATTTAAATTCTTCCAAAATTGTCACTATAGCCAAACTGCTACCCGAGCAACTTTTAGCATGTAAAACTTTTCATTTATGTTCCTTTTTTTTTTTTTTTTTTAATGAGCAGACTATATTTATTGAGGGAAAGAAAGCTCCTGTCCAAGAGAGGGACAGGAGGAGGGTCCCGAGCAGGTTGTCCCTGGTGTGTTCCTTCTGAGTCACAGTCTCAAGAGTGTGGTGTCAGAGTCAAAGGGTGTCAACAAATGCTTCCCTCTGACAGGCTATGTCCTCCACGAAAGCATTCCAGTTCATGGTGTTTGTGTAGGGTATGAGAAACAGCCTTTTAAAACCTCCTAGCATGTGATTGTAAGTGTTCTGAGAGAATGTTCTTTGGTCTAGCCTAAAATGGTGCCTTGTTAGTATTTCAGCTTGCATTTGACCACAAAGCTGAGTTAGGCTGGGGCTGCAGCTTAATGGTGAAGCCCTTGGCTAGTGTGCCACACCCTGAATTTTCTCCTCCTGCGTTGAAACAAAAGCAAAAACAAATAGAAAACAACACCAAAAGGTAGAGTTGTTTCCACTGTTTCAGTTATCTGCGGTGGCTCTCCTGACTTGTCTGCTGCATTGCTCCTGATCTTTGGTGGGCCCAAGGGGAAGCATTAGAAAAAGAGTTAGTTTATGTCATGAGTGAAGCTGGAACCCAACCCAAACAAGACTCTTTGGGACCCTAGTACCACTAGCCTTGATTTAGTTAGATTCAGAAAAGTGATCCCTGGAACTCATCCCTAATGTGACCTGCTGCATAACTTGTGGGACCCAGTACAAAAGGAAAATATAGGGCATCTTGGAAAGGTTCTGAAGCATTGCAACAGAACAGCAGTAATGCACTCCCAGGGGAACTTCTGGTATGGCCCTTGCTTGACAGCTCAGGTCTCACGCCCATGCCCTGTCTAGCACTGTGGAGTCCTCTGGCTGCAAGCGGCACCCTTGACTGCTGAATCCTCTCTTTGGCTCTCCTAGGGGCCACTCCAGGTACAGAGGTTCTAATCCAGACATGGGTGGGGTCCTGCCAAGGGGTCCTGCTTCTGCTGCCCTGTTCCACCTGGAAGGTCAGCACCATGAGGGAATCCCTTGACCTATGTTGGCCTGCACCCTATCAGGTCTCCTCAGCCCTGTGGCATTTCTGTGCCTACTACTTCAACTCCCCCTGTTCCCTTCCCAGCTCTCAGTGGCATTAGTTTACCCTTCTGTTCATCTTTGCTTCCTTTTGTCTAGCAGAACAGATGACCAGGAATCACCTTGCTGTTCTGAGGCACTCTGCTCCTCTTCCACTGGGAGCTTTTCCCTATGTTCTGCCCACTTCTCTTCTACCCCTCTTCACCCCAACCTGTCTTTATCCCCTTCTTACCAGCCAGGCTTGAGAAGAGCTTGCTGCTTTTATTGTGAGGGCCTGGTAACTAATCCAACTGCTGATAACTACTATTAACTACCATTAGCGGCTTGGACTTTCACTTAATCAGAAGGACTAAGCCTTGTCCCTGATTATAATTGCCAGCTTTCTCCATGGGAGGCATTAACCACATAGGAGCTCCCAAAACATGGCCATCAGGTGGGTTTCCATAGAAGGAAGGATCACTGGACAGTGCCATTCTGCAAGGGTCGTCAGGCTCACTGTTTAGCAGTAGCTGTAGCAGCTGCAGCATTTCCAGAGTGTCTTCCATGAATTACATAGAGTTTAGAACCTCCTTATACAGCCTTTGGCTTGGTTTAGCTATTACTCTCATGGGGCATGCAGCCTCCCAAGTCATATTTTTTTCCTCCACAATTTTCAGAGTTTGAATCAGGAAGGTAGTGGTGTGCAAACTTTCATGTTGCATTGGGAGGAGATCTGTTGCCCACACAAAAGAAAATCATGTAGCCAGAAAAATCCCAGACTACAGTCAGGCAGGATCTTCAAGGTGATTTACTCAATCCCTATGGAACAGACAGGGAAACAAAGGGTTGGAAACACCTGGTTGTGCAGTTGGGAATGCATAAACCCACATCCTGCTGCTAGAGACAGACATGACATGACCCTGAATCGTTGCCATTTGGCTAAAATAACACGTGACATTTTCCCCCTGATTACCAGAATAATTCATGCTCATTGTAGAAAAATCAGTTGAAAAAAAGGCCTTTAAAGAAAATGTAATTCTTGCATCGAGACCACCACAAACTATACAGACTCCTATGCATGAGGTACCTGAGCCATGCACTATATGGGACTGATCTTTGCTAATCTCCTAATCACTGTCATAGTGAGCCCCAGTGGGTTTTGTTGCTCGCTTTCCCTTCATTTGCCTGGTCAGACAGCCATAGAAAATGGACTCAAACTCTGCTGTTAGCTTTACCATATACACACAGCTGTATTAATGACTATTTAAACCATTGAGGTTTTAAAATGTGGTCTCATAGAATGGGCATATCTGTCTACAGCCATACTGCCCTGAACATGCCCGCTCTCATCCGGATGGGCATATCTTTGCCTTCTTTTCTTAAAATTAATGTTATTGGTATGCCTTTGATACACATAGTGATGACATTCCTCATAGGGAATTTGTATCTGTACATAATATATCTTGATTCTTTTTACCCCTTTCCCCTCTTTTCCATTCTACTCTTCTCATTTGCAAAAGCTTTGTTTCTGTTTTCTCTGGGTTTTTTCTTCCCTTTTCTCTTCTTTCCCTTTCCCCCCCTTCTCTCTTCCCCTTCCTATTTGAACATTTTCTTCCCGTTTGCTGCCATTTCCCAGGGAGAAAGAAAAATCTGTGTTAGGCTCCTGCACGTCTGTGATTTCTTAATCATGTGCTAGCTTTGTCTTGTGTTTATGGTAGTTTGAAACTACCATACCACTTAACTGTGGGTCTGTTCCCTGTCAAATTTAACTTTTTTTCCCTGCCAGGTAATAACTACCCTAACTTTTGAATTCATTCACATACTTTTAAAAAATGTGTTATTGCTGGGACCAGTTTGTTAGAGAGAGAGAGAGAGAGAGAGAGAGAGAGAGAGAGAGAGAGAGAGAGTGTGTGTGTGTGTGTGTGTGTGTGTGTGTGTGTTGCCTTTTCTTTTAACACTGTGTTTCTAAGACTTGCATATGTTAGCTCATGGGGACTAAAGCACTTTCTTAGGCAGAGTGCAGCAGCTGGAGGTTTGATCTCCAGCCTGCCATGCCAGCACTGCCCCAGGAGGCGCACTGAGATGGCAGCTAAGACTGGGTGTGGGGGTGCACACCCATACTCCTGGCCCTTGGGAGGCTGAAAACAGGAGAATCACTAGAGTCCAGTGCACATAGTGAGACTCTGTATAAACTGTACTAATCAATGACAAAAAGACTAACTTGTGTTATTAGGTATAACAGTTATCCATTTTCACTAATTCTAATATTCTGAAGAGCATAAGGTATATTTTTCTTGCTCAGAAATATTGAATTTTGATGATGTATACATTATTGTACCCATATCTATGTTTATACACATATACTTAAGAAGGGAAATGCCAGTCATGAGATACATAAACATTCCTTTTTTTTTCTTTTCTTTTCTTTCTTTTGAGGTACTGAGGATTGAATTCAGAATCTTGCACTTGCTAGGCAAGCTCTTATTGAGATACATGAGCATTGATAGTTGTTTTGCTGCAGTCCTGGGAATTGAACTCAGGGCTTTTGCACTGAACTACATCTCCAGCCTTTTTTTACTTTTTGAGATAGGACTTTCACTGAGTTGCCCATCGTGGACTCAGACTCAGGATACTCCTGCATCGGCCTCCGAGAGTGCCAAGTATGGGCCACTATGCTCAACTAATTTTTGAGTTTCGAAAGACAACAGCACCTTATTTTCTCATGTGACTGTACCAGCTTATCATCTTGTTGCAGAGTGAATTCAGTGTTCTCACTCTCTCCAGCATGTTGTGTCATATAGCCTTTCAAGTCTGTTGGCTCTAAAGTGCTATGTCCGCATAACATTATCATGCATTTCCTTTATATCAACAAGGTATGAACAGTTTTCTTGAGATTATTGGTGATACATGCTAAGGGCTAGCTGGTTTCTTTGTAGGTGAAATGTGCTTCTCTATTAGGTAGCTTTTCTTATGAATGTATAGAAGTTCTTTTAAATGATCTTGATACCTACCATCAGTCATATGGGCAACAAGTATCTTATCCCAACTTTTTGCATTTTAAAAAATTTATGGTGTCTTCATTAACCTCACCATCTGTAATGTTATGACTCAAATCCCATTTAGTTCAAAGTATACAATTCAGTTTTTTGCCATTTTAATTCAGTATTGTGCCATTTTAACCACAAGCTAACCACAGAACATTTTTTTGTCTTCTGCAAGACCATATACCAAGCAGTAATCAATACCTACCCCTCCTCCCTTTATCAACCACTCACTCACCCTCAGCAATTACTGGTGTACTTCTTACCTCTAAAGTTTGCCTATCTTGGACACTTCATCTGAGTGGAATATTACTGTATGTGGCCTTTTCCACTTGACTTGTGTCACTTGCCATGATACTTTCAAGGTTCATCCATGTCAAGCATGTGTTATTACTTTATTCCTCTGTGTTGTTTTTTATTTTTTTCTGTATTTAGGATAGGGTCTACAGGGTTTACAGGGTCTCACTACATAGATTGGACTTGTCGTGATTCTCCTATTTTCAGCCTCCCAAGTGCGAGGATTACAAGTGTGCGCCACCACACCCACTCTCAATCACCATGTCAGAGCGCCCCAGCCACTGTGCTGTGCCTAAGCAGGCACTTTAGTTCTCAGAGCTATCAGGCTGGCCCTCCTTTGTGTTGTTTTTCATTGTATGGAAGACCACAATTCATGTCTCCATCAGCCTATGGACACTGCAGTATTTGTACTTGAGGCTATTATAAATTATAATGCTATGAACATTTTTGTCTTTTTGAGACAGGGTCTCACTATGCAGTTAAGGCTGGCCTTAAGCTCACTTTTGTGGCCCAGGCTGGTCTTGAACTCTCACTGATCCTCCTGCCTCAGCCTCCCAAGTGCTGGGATTACAGGCATGCGCCACCATGCCTGGCTGCAGCTATGAACACTGATGTGCAAGTTTTTGTGTGGACACATTTTTCATTTCTTTTGGATATGTACCTAGCAGTGGGATTGCTAGTTCATATGGTTCATGTTGACTTATGTGGTTTAATTATTTTAGGAACTACTGAAGTATTTTTCACTGTGAATAAACTCTTTTATTGTATTTTAAGCAATGTATTAGGGCTCTAGTTCCTTCATATCCTTGCCAATACATGTTTCTTATTTATTTAATTATAATCATCTGGTGAATGTAAAGTGGTGTTTTATTGTAGCATCTCATTTCCCTAATGAATAATGATATTGAGCATATCTTTTTTTTTGTCTTTTTGAGACAGGGTCTCACTATGCAGTTCAGGCTGGCCTTGAGCTCACTTTTGTATGTAGCCCAGGCTGGTCTCAAACTCACACCTATCCTCCTGCCTCAGCCTCCCAAGTGCTGGGATTACAGGCGTGCACCACCACGCCCAGCTATCGAGCATCTTTTTGTTATTGGACATTTATCTTTTTCTTTTGAGGGGGGGAGGTACCAGGACTAAAACTCAGGACCTTGCACTTACCATACAGGTGCTCATGCCACTAAGCTATGTCCCAACCCCTCTTTGCTCACTTTTTAATTGGGGTTGTTGCCCTTTTCTTATATAAGTTCTTATATATATTCTATTTTTTGAAAGATTTTTTTTCAGGGGAGGGGCAGTTCAGTCAGCCCTGAGGGCAGGACTGGCATGGCACGTGGTGCTGGAGATAGAACCGAAATCCCCTGCGCCTGCCTGAGCTTACCTAAGCAAGTGCTTTAGACTGTTGACCTACCTTCCTGGCCACCTCCTTATATAGTCTTAAGAAAACTTTCCAGGTTCCTTACCAGATACATGATTTTCAAGTGTTTTTCTCCCCATGTGTGGGTTATTTTTTCACATTTTTATATCATTTACAACATGAAAATAATTTCTATGGTATTCAGTTTATCTCTTTTTTTCTTTTGTCACTTGTGTTTTTATGTGATTATCTAAGCAACTGTTGATAATCTAACCCAACCTCATAAAGATGTACTTCTATATTTTGGGTTGTTTTGCTTTATTTGATTTGAGATAGGCTATTGCTATGTAGTTCAGGCTGGTCCAGTGTTCACTGTGTATCCTAGGCTGGCCTTGAATTTGCAGCCCTCTTCCTGCCTGATGTTGAGATGACAGGCATGTGCCACCACACCTGGGCATTACTTCTATATTTCTTTGTGAGAATTTTAGAGTTTTAGTTTTAAATCTCTGATCCATTTTGAGTTAACTTTTATATAATATGTATAGTAGAGGTCCAACTCTATTCTTTTGCATACTGTCCCACCACCATTTGTTAAAAAGACCTTTCCCATTTAATTTTCTTCTCTTGCTGAAAATCAATTGACTGTAAATGTGTTTATTTTTGGATCCCCACTTCTGTCCCACTGATGTATATATCAATCCTGAAACCATTAACATCCAGTCAACATATACTCTTTAATTTCAATGTAGTTGAGTTTCTAAATCTTTTTTTTTTTTTTTAATGGCCAGCTCAGCCTGCCCGGGGGTGAGGCTGGCACTGGCGCTGGCACAGCATGCAGTACTGGCGATCAAACTGAGGTCCCTGTGCTTTCCTAAGCTTGCCTAAGCAGACATGTTAAACCACTGAGCTATCTCACCGGCCCTCTGAGTTTCTAAATCTTTAGCCCTTTAGTTTCACTCTGAAGTCCTTAATACACCCAGACTTGATCTCTTTATAGGGTATCTAAAATATGTTGTTCATTCCGTTTTCTCCATGTGATTGACCAATTGTGTCAGCGCTATTTTTGAGCAAGTCCTCTTTCTCCCTCCTGATGTGCTCGACTACTTCCGGCAGTTAGCAAGAGTTCAGCATATATTTGAGCCTGTTGGGCCATTCTCTGGTTTCACAGGCCAGTTTTTACGGGTTATTTAAACTATTAAACTATTTAAACTGTTTAAATAGTTTATAATATATTGGATAACTTGTAAGTCAGATACCCCAACTTAAGAAGGAGCTGTTAAATTTAGCAGCAAACTGAGAATAGAAGTCATATTCAAGATCATACTACTAATGTCTAGCACAGCCAGATTATTTGAACCTAGATAACTGACTTACAGGTTATAATCTTAACCTGTAAGCACCATGTCGATTTAGCCCTGTTTCACATTTGCTCCTCCCAGTGAGGAGATCCACCATGCCAATCAGCAGGGTTTGATGCTGGTTTTAGTTACAGCTCATAGCTTCTGCTCTTGAAAGATCGAAGTCGTTGCAAGAGAACCATGTCTTTCCTTTTTCTTAGTGCTCAACTCAGAAGGAATAGAATACCTTCCAGTTCAAACCACATGTCGTGGAATGGCAGTCCCTGGGGCTGTCCTTCCTTGTTCTACAGGCCTCCTATTTTACCTCTCTCACAAGCAAACCCTCTTTAGAATAACTTGAGCTGAGTTTTTCACAGCTCATCTGTGCTTTGCGAAAAGACATCATCATTATTTTTAGGGAGTACTTTCTATGTTTCAAACACTGCGTTTGTGCTCTTTTTGTACATGAAATTTAATTTCTTTTCAGCCCTCTGGAAGATATTTTTACTATTTTGGTTTCACAGGGGAGAGACACAGCAAGATTAAGTTGCATAGGTAAAGATACCAGGATGCAGAGGTGAAGTGAGCCATAGCCCACATTCTAAGCATCCCAAACTTGTCTCCAGCCCTCTGGTGACACTCTGTTTTTTTGTTTAGAAGGTCACAGAAGCAGCTTTGTGCAAATCCAGGGCACTTTGTTGTGATATGAAAACCCCACAAGAGCAATCATGTCTCGGGCTGGCAGGATGGCTCAGCAGTCTAAGGTGCCTATTTAGGCAGCCCCAGGGACCACAGTTCCATCCCTGGCACCACATGCTGCGCCAGCTCTGCCCCCAGGGCAGGCTAAGCCAGGCCATAGAGAAAATAAAATAGAAACTATTTCATTGTTTAAGGAAAAAAAAAAAAAGAGTAATCATGTCTCTCTTCCAACTTGTGTTTCATTGTTTGGGGACCCCTGAGAATGTAACACTGTAAATTCTTGGGTAAGAATCAGGTTTGATTCATATCTATGGAATGATCAGAGAACACAGGAAAATATGAAGATATAAAAATCCATAAACTCACAAACATTTTGGTGTACTTCCTTATATTTCTTTTGCTTACTTTATTCCATTGGCTGGCTCCTCCAGTACATTGTTAAATAGATATGATAGGAGCAGAAGTCTTCATCATATTTCCAGTCTTAAAGGGAAATCATCCACTCTTTCACCATTAAGTGTGATAGTTTTTTAGTGTGATGTTCACTGTAAGATCTTTTGTTTACATGTTCCTCGTTAAGCTGAGGAATTTTCCTTTTATTGCTCATTTGCAGAAAAACTTTTATGATGTACAGATGTTGCATTTTGCCAAATGCTTTCCTGTGCTTGCTCAATTTTATTTTTATCTATTTTTGAGACAGGTTCTCACTATATGATTTTGGCTAGACTTAAACTCACTGTGTAACCCAGGTTGGCCTTGAGCTCTCAGTGAATCTCCTACCTCAGCCTCCTGAGTGCTGAGATTATATACATGTGCTGCCATGTTCAGCTTGTTAAAATTAGTATTTGAAATGTTTTTTCAGTCTGTTAATATGGTAGAATACATTGATTTCTACTTTTGACCATACCTTCAAAGTGTCTTCTAATTCATTAGGGCCTGCAGTGGGGTTTGAATATTTGCATTTCTAGCAAGTTCCATGGTGCAGGTCAAGGGATTACACTTTGAGAACCACTTTACTGAAGATATGAAAGACAGACAGAATGCAGTATGCAGGGTGGTAAATACAGTTTGCAAGTGACTTGGGTATAGACATGGCTCTGACTTTTGCCAGGTGTGTACATGTTATGTGGCCTTTCCAAACTTATTTCTTACATGTAAGATGGGATCAATGATAAAATGAAGGGTAAGAGAGTTAGCATGTATAAATAACTCAGAGAATGACTGTCTTGCATGAAATAAATACTTAATAAATCACCTGTTTGTTCTTCACTATGTAGAGGGTGGGAACAATTTAAGGATATAATGAACGTAAAGCCCACAGCACCCAAGGAATTCTCAATATATACTAGTTTCTATGTTTTGTTTCTAGCAGCTTTGTTTAGACATTATCCATATGCCATATAATTCAACTTTTTAGAATATCTCATACCATATTTATAGAGTTATGCAGCTGCTCCCTCAACCTGAGACTATTTTTATTCCTCCTAAAATATCAGTGGTCAGTCTCCATTTCTCTGCATTCCCAACCCCAGGTAACAACTGATGTATTTTCTATCTCTATAAATTTGCCCATCTTGGACATATTATGCAAGTGAGTGCTTACGTTCTTTTATGGTTGGCTTCTTTCAGTTACTGTAGTGTTTTCCCACCCCATCCATGTTGCAGCATGTATCAGTACTTTCTTTGTTCCTTATTTTGAGATAACATATCATTGTAAGGCTATTCCACTTTGGGGTTGCTTTTTACTTTAGGCCATTATGAAAAATCTATAGTGGCATGCTTTTACTTTTGTTGAGTATATGCTGAGGCGTGAGACTGCTAGGTTATATAATAACTATCGAACTGTACTCTAAAGTAGCTATACCATTTTACATTCCACTCATACATTTCAAGTATGAGCTTTAGTTTTTCCACTTACTTATTAACACTTGTTATTTTCTTCCAATTCTAAGCATCCTCGTGATTGTGAAATGGTAGTGCCTCACTGAGCTTTTGCTTTGCATTTCTCTAATGACTAATGCTGCAGAGCATTATTTCTTGTACTTCTGACCCTCTGTATCTTTGAAGAAGTCTATTGAAATCCTATTTTAACTGGATCATTTTTCATTGATAGTTGAAATGTTGAAATTTAACGTTGATCTTTCTTTTTCTTTTCTTTTTTTTAATGTATTTGATTGTTACAGGGTCTCACTATGCAGCTAGGACTCATAGTGAGCCTTCTGTTTCCAGCCTCCCCAGCGCTGAGATAACAGGTGTGCTGCCCTCCACACCCAAACTCTGGCCCCATCAACCTGACCTGGGGGCAGGACTGGCATGGCATATGGTACTGGGGGTCAAATCACAGACCCTGTGCTTGCCTAAGCTTGCCTGAGCAGATGCTTTAGTCTGCTGAGCTATCTCACCAGCCCTTAACATTCATCATAAGAGAAGCTTTTCTTGAGATGTCCTGTTCTTTTCATGTGTTGCTAGATAAGATTTGCTAATACTCAGTATTTTTGTGTCTTTGTTTCTGAGAAATACTGGTAGTTTTCTTTTTTTGTAATATTTTGGCTGATTTTAGAACTTGGTAGAACTGGTGTTGTTTCTTCCTTAAATCGAGGGTAAAATTTGTAAACAAAATCCTCTTGTGTATTTTTGTTATAAGATTTTAAATGGTAAAGCATTCATTTCACTGGGCTGCAGAAATAGCTCAGTGGAATAAGTGCTTGCCTGGCAAGTGCAAGGTCCTGAATTTGATCCCCGGTTCCACAAAAGAAAAAGGAGAGGGGTGGGATGGAGAGATGGCTCAGCACAAAGACCCTGGGACAGTGATGATGAACCTCATAGAGCTTTCTGTGGTGACAAACCTCGCTGTGGCACACACATCATAGATTTTTGCCACCACTGCCTTGAATGAGTCCCCAGTACCCAAAAACTAAAAAAGTGGCAAGAGCAGATATTCCTTGTTCCTGATTTTTAGGGGTAGAGAATTCAGTTCTACTTTGTAAATCATTTCTCTCTTTTCTATATATTTGGCAGAAATGGCTAGTACCACTCCCTCTTTTTCTCTTTAGTGCAACCCTTTTGACCTAAGCTTTTTTTGAGGAAAGGTTTTTAATTTTAAATTCAATTTATTTATACAGGGCTTATCTGATTTTCTTTCTTATTTATATCATTTTCAATAATTTCTTCAAGGAATTTTCCATAAGTTTTTGTTTTTAATTTTAAATTCAGTTTCTTTATACAGGGCTTATCTGATTTTCTTTTTTTATTTGTGTCACTTTCAATAATGTCAAGGAATTTTCCATGGTCATAGCCTTCTTCATGTCCTTTTGATATCATCTAACATCAACAAGATCTGTAGCAATGTTTCTTCTTTCATTCCTGCTAGTGGTAGTTTTATTTCTGGATAGTTGGTGGCTAGAGATTTATTAATTTTATTGACATTTTCAAAGAAACATTTTTAAAGAATTTATTTTACTTATTTATCATTATTATATCTTATTATCATTATTAGATATGGTCTCAGTATGTAGTCCAGGCTGGCCTCATACCTGCAGTGATCCTCCTGCCTCAGCCTCCCCTGTCCTAGGGATAATAGGTGTGCACCACCACACCTGGCTTAAAGCATTTAGTTTAAATGTCTCAGGGGCCAGGAAAATAGCTCAGTAGAACAAGTGCTCACCTGGCAAGTGCAAGGGCCTGAGTTCAAACCCCAGTTCTACAAAAAAAACAAAATAAAATAAATTTCTCTTTGTTAATCTGTTTCTATTTCATTGATTTCTACACTTCATTTATTTTGAGTATAACTTACTCTTCTTTTTTTAGTTTAACATAAAGATTGAGATCATTGATTTTAAGCCCCTCTTAATTTCCTAAGTAAGCATTTAAAGCTATGAACTACCCTCCAAGAACTACTTCATCATCATTCCACAAATTATGATGTGCTAGTTTTTCTGTATAATTCATTTTTAAGTATTTTCTAGTTTCTCTTTGGTCTATTATTTGACCCATTGGTTATTTAGAAGCATATGGTTTAAATTTTCATGTACTATATTTGATTTTGTTTTTTTTTTTTATACGTCTTTTTATTCTAATTTAATTTTCTAGTAGCCAGAGGATCTCCTTTTTGTCATTTTAAATATAACACTCAATTTGTGGCCCAGCACGCACTCTGGCTTGGTGATTGCTCCATGAATTTTTGCAAAGAATGTGTAGGATGTGCCGTTCTGTGGGTGTCAGTGGTTCAGTTTTGGTAATAGACAAAAGATTCTGGAGGATTCACTCCTAAATCCGCACTCATTGTGTCCACTCCTGTCCCTTGCGCTGTGCTGGATGAGACTGCAGCATTGAAACTTCTTTTGTAGTTGTAGGTTTATGTCTTTCATTTCTTTCTGTAATCACCTCATGTTTTCTTTCAAGCTTTGTCGTGAGTTGTATAAACATGTACAAGTTGATCTCATCTTGATAAACTGAATCTTTGGTCAATTTATAGCCAACTATCAAATGTTCTTCTGTATTTCCCTGCTTCCTGAAGTTAGACCACTCATTTTTTTGTGATTTTTTTTATATGTTGCTTCTTTTTCCAATTTTTTACTTTTGATTAATCTATATTTTTATATTTAAAGTTTGTTGTGGAAAGTATGTGATGTTTATCTATGCTTTCTATTTATATTATAGAAAGCTTTTAATGAACCTTACTGCCTAAAACAAAAATCCTGTCGATAGAATTTGTGAACTTTAATTGGAAGGCTAAGAGTGCTTTAATTTGATGTAATCAGTGATATGCTTGAAATTATCTTTCATTTTCATTTCTTTAAGACCTAGAGTCTCACTGTGCTGTCCAGGCTGGTCTCACGCTCTTTTTTTTCTGTATTTCATTTTATGTATTTAGTACAGGGTCTACAGGGTATCATTACATAGATTGAACTCTTAGTGATTCTCCTGTTTTCATCCTCCCAAGAGCTGGGATTACAGGTGCACACCACCACACCTAGTCTCAATCAACATTTCATTGCACCCCAGCGCGGGGGTGGGGCCGCACAGCGTGCACTGCCTCAGCAGGTGCTTTAGTCAGCTGAGCTATCTGGCTGGCCCTGACCTCACACTCTTAGTCTTAAGGTTGACCCCCTGGGCTCAGCCTCCCCAATGTTTTTTATGCTCGAGTCCAAGCCCACCACTTATTTTGTTTCATTTTTCTATTTTCTTGCTATATATTCTATTATTTTTAGTATTTAATTTTTATTAGCTCCTAGGCTATCCATTTCTTTTTCTTAGTGGTTGCTCTAGTGTGTACATTATGCATTTTGGGCTTAGCAAGCTGGGCCCTGTTTTCCTCTGTATGTGATGTAACCCTGTAATTCGCTTATTTTTATGCTTCCTATACCAGTTATCTTTAAATAAAATTTAAAATGAGAAAAACAACATCTTTTAGCACAGCTACCTTTCCAAGCCCTCAGCATTCTTTTGTATGAATCTGAACTTCTGTTTGATGTAATTCTCTTCCAGCCTGAACAATTTCCCTTAACAACTTTTACAGTGCAAGTCAGCAACAAATTCGCTCAGGTTTTACTTGCATAAAAATATCTTTTTCGTTTTTAGTTTTCAGTGACATCTTATGGGCTATGTAATTCTAGTTTGTTGGGACTTTTTCCTTTTTCCTGCAGCACAGGAATGCTGTCGCTTTGTTTTCTGGCTTACGTCACACCTCCTTAGCACCTCTCATTCTCAGGGTCCCAGTAGCCAAGTTCCAGAGTCAGAGGTGCCCCCAGAAGGCTGTGAACAGATGCTGTACCTCACAGACCCTCAGCACCTGTATTAGTCTAAAAATGTTATGGGCCCAGCACGCTTCCGCTGCGCCACTCTGCTACCTTTGGCTCAGTGGTCTAAAGCACCTGCAGGAAAGTTTAGGCGGCTGCAGGGACCGCGGTTCGATCCCCGGCACCACATGCTGCGCCAGCCCTGCCCTTGGGGTGGACTGAGCCGGCCATAAAAATGAGTGAATAAACAAACAAAGGTTCTGAAACAAGAGAATAAATAAATAAATAAAAATTTAAAAAAAATAAATAAAATAAAAATGTTCTGTAAGCCGGGCGTGGTGGCTCACGCCTGTAATCCCAGCACTTGGGAGGCTGAGGCAGGAGGATCGTTGTGAGTTCGAGACCAGCCTGGGCTACAAAAGTGAGCTCAAAGCCAGCCTGAACTGCACAGTGAGACCCTGTCTCAAAAATAAATAAATAAATAAATAAATAGATAAATAAATAAATAAATAAATAAAAATGTTCTGTTGCTATAGCAAAATAGTTAAGGCTGGGGACTATAAAAAGAAAAGAGGTTTGTTTATCTCACATTTTTGGAGGTTGAAAGTCTGAGATCAAATAGTCCCATCAGTTTGAACTCTGGTGAGGGCCTGATGGCAAGTGTCATCATATCACAATGGTGAGCATACAGAAGACATCACATGGCAAGACAGGAAGTAAGAGGAATTTAGGGGCCAGGCTTACTCTTTTTATTTTTTAATTAATTAATTAATTAATTAATTAATTATTTTTGGCGGGACCAGGGTTCGAACTCATGACCTTGCACTTTCCAGGCAGGCACTTGTGCCACAGAGCTGTCTCGCCGGCCCCAAGGCTTACTCTTTTCATAACAGCTCATTCTTGGGGGAGTTAACTAGAGTCCTGAGAGAACTATATTAATCCCTTCCAAGGGTGGTGCCTCCGTGGCCTAATCGCATTCCACTAGGTCCTACCTCTCGAAGGTTCAGCACTGCCGCACTTGGCACCAAGCTTCCAGTATGGAAGTCCTTGGGGGACAGATTCAAGCTGCACTGAAACCTTTTCAGCACTGTTGACTTTGAAGGGAACCAGAAGCAGTGCTCACAGCACAGGGATGGTGACTTCGAGGTGACTGGCCTAGCAAAGTGTTTAGGGAAGATGCTAACATGATTCTGAATTTTCAGTGAGCGTGGAGGCTATTGTTGTCTAGGTCTCTGCCTTTGAGATCTGTTTTAAGGGGACCCTCTTGTCCTAAAGACGCAGTCCTCCAAAGCATACACACACATTCAGTTAGTCTCAACTCTTCCAACTGATGGACCTTGGGAAAAGATACCAGAAAGTTCTCAGCAACAGGGTGACCTATTTAAGGGGAGCCCCATCCCGGCCAATTTGAGATGGATCTTGAGCGGAAACTTGACTGGCTGTAATTCAAGCCCACCTGACTGTGGGGTTTCAGATTCTGCTGGGTCATGTTCTAGCATCCTCCCGGATTGTGTGATAGAGCATCACTGGGTGCATTCAGGTTTCTTCCTGAGTTCTGCAGCCCATGTGCCTGGTTCTTAGGCAGGTGAAGAAAAGGCCCCAGCCAGCCTCTGGGCCCCTGGCATAGTTTGGGCCTTGAGGAGCATCCTACGGCTGAGGAAGCAGCTGCTGAGGGTTGGAGTCCCCAGGACAGATGTAGAAAGCCCTCTGGCATAGCCCTTGGCAAGCATGCATCCCCCCATCTCTGCTACTTTTCTCTCTCGGTCCTTACCTTGGCCCAAACCTCTACCACACCTCCACTGGAAGATTCCCTGAGTCAGTTTAGAGTCTTCACAGATACAAACAGCCCACTAGGCAGCCTATGTGCCATAGGTTCGCCACCACTGTCCTGAGTCAGTATGTCCTTTCCAGGTGTCAGCTTCCAATCACCACCACTTGCCAGTTGGAAATGATTTGTTTGCTTGTCTGAGACAATCACCTTTACCTTCTGAACCCTTACTTTTTGAACAAAAATTCCATCACTTCTTAGAATTTCTCATGTTTTATTTCTTTCAGAAAATAAAAAGTTTATTAGTGTGTAATAAGGAATATAACTGCCAAAGAATGAAGAAATTAGAGCTCACTGATCCTATAGGAAGCAGCTGTCCATCCCCCCAGCCCACCCAGTGACCAAGCTAGCACGTGGTCTGCACAGGAGCAGTCAGGGAGGTCGGAGGTAATGTTGTTCATCCTTGCCCTCTCAGAGAGCTGGCTAACTTCCCACCTCATTTGTCTCTGGCCAAATTCCTTGTAAGCAGCTTCCTCCCTGAAATTGGACTTTTCTGGAACCTCATTATGTTGAGATTGATTTTCTTCCTTTGCAGAAACTGCTGGGGCAGCTTTTACAGTGCAAAGCCTCAGAAGCTGCCTGCCTGCAGCAGTGGCTGCACAGATCCCCCCAGCAGCGTTTCACTGTGTTATGGTGGGAGCAAACCATTAGTCCAGCAGACGCACCTGTGGAATTGGCAGGGAAGGGGAGACAGTGGTGCATCTGTGCTTCAGTGAGCCTGGCCAGGGCCGGATTTATGGTGAAGCACGGGTCTGCCCCATGGAGGCTCCGCCTTTTACAAAAGCAGAATCCAAGGTCCAGAGCAAGGAGTGACCATGCACAGTTACAGAGGCTTTTGGTGGACAGACTAACACTGAGTCTGAGGATCTGTCCACCCAGTGTTCTTATGACTGGCCTTGAACTGTAGAAGACAAAAGAACAAGGAGCTGGCCTGGGGGCTGGAATGGCCGTAAGGTCTTCTGGCCTAGCCTTGTCTTCTTCGGCTTCCTTGACCGTCAGCATAACGTCTTCCAGTCAGGTCTGAATCAGAACTCAGAGCCCCAGCAGCTCCAGGGCACTTTTGAGCTCTTAAGATGCATGGGTCATCAGGGAGGCCTGTCCTGCACCTCTTGGTGTCTGCAGTGAGAATTTCAAATGCCTGCCAATAAAAGAACATTTGCTGAACTCCCAGTGGTCCAGGGGTAGGAGCAGAATATATAGAAATTTGGAGGAGTGCAAATAGGCTCCCTAAGAAATTCTACATGGCCCCTTTCCCCTAACCTCACTGTTATGGTTAGTGTCTAGTTGTCCCCTCAAAGCCTCATGCATTTGTCGGGGTACTTCTCAACTTTGTGATTAACTCACCATCCAGTGCAGGGATTGAGTGTTAGTGCTGCATCCTGGCCTGGGGCAGATAGCTTGAATGCAACACAGGGGAGACAGACTTGCTCTCTGTTGCCACCGCTGCTGCTACTCCTCCCTTTTGCCCTTGTTCTCTTGCTCTTTGCCACCGCCATGAATGACTGCTCTCTGCCGTGTGCAACTGTGCAACTCTGTACTCTGCCTTGGAGCCAGCTGAGTATGGACTGAAACCTCCACTGACATTTTGGGTGTCAGGTATTTGTCCCAGCAATGAGAGATCAGTAACTGAGACACACTCTGGGCCCATTCATCTTAACCATCGTCCTCTGGTATTGCCATTAGAGACAGTTGTCCTGAGGTGGCGTCAGGTGGCTGTCTCCCCCCTGCTTCATCTTGTTCCTCAGCCCTGGCAGGTCCAGATAGGTAGGGCTCGGGCTCTGACCCCAGGCCCAGATTGGTGGGGAGCAGGCATGCTTTAGCCTCACTCTTGGAGCCCACCGTGTATGTGTCTTTCAAAGGAGGGGTGTTCCCATTCGCTCTTCTGGCACCACTACTCACGTTCTGGCTGGGTCATGGGAATGGCAGTGCCCATGCTGCGCAATGTGGCGAAGTATTCAGGGAAGAGTCTTGGTTTGTTTCCAGCAGGTTGTTTCCAGAACACTCCGCAGGTGTTTGTTTCTGTGCAACTCTATGCTTCATTTTTCTCTACAGAGCTTTTTGATATTTAGATGAACCCACTTTCTGGCCAAGTAATAACGAATGCTGCTCGCCGCTCCTCACTGTGGGCAAGGCACTGTGTCACCAGATACTAAGATGGAAAACCGAAGGTTAAGAGAAGTGGCTGTGAAAGGTCACACTTGTGAGCAGTAACAAAGTGGGAATTCCCGGCTGTCTTTGCAAAAGGGGAATTTTTAAAAATAAACTTGGGCCATCTTACAGGGTTGGAGGAAGTCATTTAAGACCTCAGTCTTCCTGTCTGTCTTACACTCAACAGGTCCAGAGATTCTGCCTCTTCAGGCTCTACAGGTCTCTTCTCTACTGTCCCTCTGGAGCTCAGCCTCTCCAGCCTATCAATAAATGTGGATGGGAACCTCCCCGGGGACCCCACTGGCTGTACTGAAGCCAGAAGAGGTGGAAGGGCACCTAGAGGTTTGCAGGGTTAGAAAGAGGAGCCGTGCAGGAATTACGCCACTGAGATCTGGCCTAGGGGAGCAGATCTAACCCCAAAGCACCCTAATCTGCATGCCACCTTACAGTTGACAAAACACTTTCCCAGTGCATTACCTCTGAGGTCATGCATTCAACAGGTTCCTATTGAGCACTTCCTGTGAGTCATCTCTGAGTTATATGGGTTCATGGGGCAGATGCAGGCCCTGCCCCCTCGGGGCCCATGACTCGGTGATGGAACACCTCTCTCTCCTCTGCCTCCCTTCATCATTGATACCTGAGTGTGGCCATGGAAAATTCTTTACGCTGATGGCGTGGGCATCAGATAATTTCCAAGGATAAGCAGCAGTGGCTGTGTTCAGGCCAGGAAAATGTAAACGAGCAGTTTCCAGTGATCTGCCCGACAGTGCTAGTGCTGACGGAGACAGATCCGTGGACTCTCACACAGGAGCTGGCTGATGCTTGGTTTAGAGTTCAGTCCTTCCTGTTTTGGTCCTGAGACAAATCTTCATGTTGCATCAAATGAAACATTCCCAAAGGTGGGTCTTCTTGTTGTCCATTAAAGGATCATTCTCACTGCTGGCCGGGGGTGATGGCCTCATGGCTCTCTCAGCTGAGTGACTTGGCCTGCTGTGTCGTTGGCATAGCTGCTGGCTTCAAAAGAGTCAGACTAAAGGCAGCACCTTTCCACATGCCAAGGACAGAGAGAAGCCCTCCTTCCACAGCCCCCACAGAGACTTCCACGGGGAGCCATGCCCTAGACCTGGATGAGATATTATAGAGTGCTCCCAACTAGCCCAGTCATGGAGACAGGGTGCAGGTCTGTGTACAATAAGTGAAAAGGCAAAACACAAAATATTTGTGTTACATAGATGAAGGCTAGGCTTCGGTTTAGAAATAATTAGTATCTTGAAATATCAACATAATGGGAGGTTTTTTTGTTTGTTTGTTTCCCAGGAAACAACACAGGGCATAGGAGAGAGAAACTTGGATCTCTTCAGCCTTGTTTTTTGTGTTTTTTTTTTTTTTTTTTTTTTTAATCTACAGAGCTGGACTAAAGCTGTAGAGAACAAGTATGCATCAGTGTCTATGGCCAGTGCCTGGTACTGTGGGATGTCAAAGCTGGCAGGACTTAAGGAGCATCCAAACCCCGTTCTCACTGTGGATATGGAGTTAGGAGCCCTCAGTGGAGGCCAGGGCAGAGCTCAGGCACATCCTGGAGGAGGCTCGCTGTTGTCTAGAAACTAGCTGTCAGGGGAGGCTGGCACTGCCCTTCAGGTGGGCCCTGGGTCTTAACTCAGAAGGTGAGAGGAAAGAAAAGGAGCAAGGCGCTTCGCTCTCTGCCCTTCTCATGCCCATCACATAGCGTAGAGGCGGGGCCACACCAGGGATCTGGGTTACAGCACCCGGGGGAGCTGTCTCGGCATGGCTGGCACAGGGTCCACCAAGCAGCCTTTTCTCTTCTGCTCTCTCTTCACCTTTAGGTGAGACTCTGGAAAGGACAGGACAGATCAGGGAGCCTGGACCAATGTCCGGTCCAGGATAAGCACAGTGTCCTATCAGGGAGTTCATGGAAGCCTGTGGAAGCCGTAATTGGAATGTAGGCTGGAGGTGGGCTGGGTGCTCTGTGGACCTGGGGAGGCCGTGGGTGGCAGGTTGTCTTTAGCATCACAGCAGATGCCCTAAGTGGAGCACATGGCTCTATTTTTACGCTCATCTCTGTGCCTGTATTCATTCCCTTGGAGGTGGGCCCAGCTGCCCAGAGCTGTCCGTCATCCTGAGGACACCTGAGGACAGGTGCAGCTCCCAGCCACAGCCTTCTGCTGAGCAGGGGAGCACCAGCTCCGCGGACATCAGAACCTTCGCTCGCGTGCTCCTATGTTTCAACTTTCATGTTGCTCATGGGCTGACCATGTGCCCCGGCTCCCTCCAGGGAGAGGGCAGAAGCAAGGAGGCAGGATTCCTCCAGGATCTGTGCTCCTTCGTCTTGCTGCAGCCCAGGGATCCCAAGAGGAGACAAGAGATTCAGCCAGCACACATACCAGCCTTTAGGTCCCTGTTTTTTGGATGTTTCTACACTTGTAGTTCTGTAGAGTAGGTACAAAGCTTGGCTTTTATATGGTGGGCAAGGGGGCCCCAACCCTCATATAGGAATAGCTTTCCTTGGGAAAGGTGTCTCCCTCTCCTGGGTGAACTGCCTGAGAGCCTGGATGTAGTCTCATCAGGTCCCCAAACAGTGCCACTGAGCTTTCTGCAGTGTTCTTACACCCACTGCACTTCTGCCAGCTAGAAGCCTCTGGTCTTGGGCATGCTCCTGGGCTCTGCATGCCACCTTTGCTTCTCCTGGACATGGTGCTTGTAGAATGCTATATAATACATGCAAATGATGTGACCAGTAAGCAGGGAGGAGCCATCCACTGAACAACAGGGTGGTCATTCTCAGGCATGCAGAAGGGGTTTGACATCCTCCTGGACTCCCACATCAAAGTTCAAAGGTTTTTTCCTGTTTCTTTTTTTAACTTGGGATCAAACCCAGTGCCTTCAGAATAAACTGTATCCCAGTCCCTTTTTTTTAAATTTTGGAGCAAGGGTATCCCTAAATTGGCCTGGCTGGGCTTGAACTTACACTCTCTGCCTTGGCCTCCCAGCAGGCTGTGTTTGTGGTATGAACTACCATGCCCTGGCTAAGGCAGGCGCCTGTCTCTGTCACCAGCATCCAGTTGATTGGATTCTGTAATCAAGTTCAAGACACCTAACAAAAAGTCACCTAAGCTGCTGTAATTGAATGCTGAAGGGACAGCAGTGCCCACCCCCTTTGACCACACTATTGGCCCCAGGCTATGCCACTGGCCAGAGCAGTCTCCTTGGTAACTAAAGATTAGGCCTCATCTCAGGCACAGTGGCTGCTGCACAGTACTGATGCAGGTGCCTCTGCTTGGCTGGAGAGCGTGGTGAGGAGATCAGGACAGGATTTCTCTTTCTTCCTCTCCCTGCAGTGGCCCTGCCCCAGGTTCTGGGCACACAGAGATGAGTGGAAGTCGCCGCATTCTTCTTAAATATTTAGATTCCTCAAGTTGGCCAGAAGCTGGGAGGGCCTGGTGCTGGGGGGGCCATGGAAGGGAAGGTCTGAGGGTTCAAGGCCCTCCCTGCCCCATTGAAATCACTCTTACTGGGCCTCAGGCAGAGAGAGAAGAGAAACCCTAGTCAAGGGGTATGTGTGCTGCGGCAGCACAGCTGCAGGACTGCACCCGAGTGTGCCCTGAGCCCACGAGGCCTCCACGTAAGGCGCCAAGCTGGCTGCAGTGCCAAGACAGGCGAAGGCTGTGAGGTTGCTCGGATGTGGCCAGGCTTTGTGGGCCACAGAGGGCAGTAAGTGTCCTGCTTTCTTGATGCCTAGGGTAGACAAGCAGCCTTATGTGCCTGTCCCTCCTCCTGCTAGGGCTCCCATCCTCCTCCTAGGGGGCTCTGCCCTTGCTGCCCCCTTTTGTCCCCTGCTGTCCTTCCTTCCACTGCAGTCCTGTCTCTCTGCCAGAAACTGTTTCAGCAGCATCTCCCCCAAAACTCATTCAACCCAGCAGTGAGTGTCATGAAGTAGAAGCCTTAGCTCAGGTCCCTAGTCAGGGCTGCTGTTGCTGCTGTGTGAGGAAAGAGGTCCCCACTGGTCATTCTGGACCTTAATCTCAAGGAGCTCCTGTACAGAGGAGAGAGTGGGAGCAGAGCCAGGCTGCCTACAGAGAAACGAGTCTGTATAAATAGGGTGGCTGCAGGGAGTCTGTCCCTCGCTCACCCTGTATAGCCTTTCCCTGTACAGCCTTTTGGTTTCTGGATTTCAAAAGGCTGCTCCCCACCCCCACTCCAAAAGCAACACTTCCCCACAGAGAAACTTTAACCATTTTCCTCTAAAGATGAAAAAAAAAAAAAAAAAAAAAATCTCTGGTTCTAAAAATAGCCCACCTGACACACTGCAGTTACCACGGCAACTTATTTTCTAGGTGCTTCCTGGGGAAAGGGTTCTGGCCTTCATGGTGGTGCCCAGAGGCTCCTAAGTCAGAGGACTGCAGAGAGCCCTGGGTGGGGATCAGGGGGAAGCACAGTGAACACTCTACCCAAGACAGTGTCTGTGTGAACATCAGCTGTGATGGTACCAGAGCTGAGTGGCCTGGTAGCCCGTGGACCTGTGGCCCTGATATGCAGTGTGTCCCCATTCTGTGCTGGCCATGCACTAGGTATTTGACATCCTCCAAGGAATAGGGATTAATATCCCAGCTCAGAGGCCAGCATACTTTATGCCATCCACATAGGGTCAGACATGAAACCTCTGTGGTCCACCCAAGCCACAGTTTCCCAGCAGAGGGCCCAGCCAAGATGGGATGGCATATATGCTAGGCGCTTTGCTGAGGCCAGAGAGACTTGTGAGGTCTCTGTAGCCATAAAGGACTCTTAGAGATCAACTAGAGCATTCAGAGATCACTGCCCAGGGCAGTGGGAAGACTTAGTGAATGACCAACCATGGAATAAGAATGTGACAGGCAGTCCACTCGGCCATAGCACTTCCGTGCCATAGACAAGCAGCGACTCCTGCAGATGCCTGTGTGCTGATTTCCAGAGCCTGTGGATGGATGAGATATGGGAAAAAGAACTTTGGCAGATGTGATTAAGTTACAGATATTTAGAGGAGGGATTAGCTGAGATTATCCAAGTAGACCCGGTATAATTACAAGGGTCCTTATTTTTAATTTTTTTCGTGCTTGATTTTAGTTTTTATTTTTGTTAGTACATGTTTGCAGGATGTAATGCTGACACTCAGCATGGGGATTTTGTACATGTGTGTGACACATTTTACTTCCCTTCTCTTCCCCTCTCCTGTCTCTTAGTACCCTTCCCAGTTGCAAAAGATCTCTCGTTTCCTATTTTCATTTATTTTGCTCTTTAGATTATTGATACTGTATTTATTATTTGTTTGTTTGTTTGTTTGTTTATTTGTTTGTTTGTTTGGTACAGGGTCTCACTACACAGCTCAGACTCTCAGTGATGCTCCTGTCTCTGCCTCCCCAGTGTTGGGATTAGAGGTGTGCACCACCATGCCTGGTTTTGGTGGCTGGCTCGACATGGGGCCAGCACTTCATGTGGTCCTGGGGATTGAACCTGGGTGTTTGCGCTTGCTCGACAGGTGCTTAGACTGCTGAGTTATCTCCCTAGCCTTGGATTTCTCTTTTAACGAAAGGAATCCTTCCGTCAGACTGGCCAAAGTTAATGGACATTTAAGGAATCAGTGCTTTCCTAGAAATGGTCCTGCCTGCGAATGGGAGGGGATAAGTCTTTCATGGCCACTGGCTCCACGCAGTCCCATCTAAGATCTGTCTAAGAATGGCTAAGAGCTGGGCAGCACCAGACTTCCCAACTCTGTGCCCAGTTTGGAGGCTGGCCTGACTATCCTTTCTGTGCTCCACAGTCTGGAGTTGCTATGTACGTTTGGTGCTTTAGCCAGGGAGGCCTGGGAACACCACTGGCAGAGGAGAATATGTGAGTCTGAGCCCCAGGTACCCTCCATCATGGGAAGTCATGTGCATTGGAAGACCCAGGCCTTGTTAGCCCTGAATGGTTCCCTGGGGCAGGGCAGGATCTTCTCTACCTGCCCAGCTTGGATGAATGAGTTATTTGCTTCATGCATTCAACATTTGTGATCCCGTATATTAGCCTCAGCTGCCACTGCCATGGTCATTATGTTGTTATTGCTGTCTGGCATGGAACACCTGCTATCTTGCCTAGCTACTTTGCACACTGGTAGGAAGCTGCCTCTTTCAAGCTGGCTTCTGGAGTCTCCAGAGCCCTAGATAGGTTTTGCTACAACTCACCCAGCAGCAGCTTTCTGCAGAGCCAGCAGGTGGTCCAAATGAATGAAGTAGAGTGGTGGGATCTGCCTACAGTGGGATGTGCATTGGTGGGCAGGAAGTGAGTGGGGCTGCCACAGGCCCAACAGAAAGCAGTGTACAGCCTAGAGCCCGTGAGGGAGGTAAGCATCAGGCTGACTCTGGGGTGCAGGCATGGAACCTGGACATGAAGAATGGGCAGAAAGATCTCCATCAGGCAGAGAGTAGTGGGTACCACGTGTATTCTGTGCTGGCCCCTCGCTCCCAGCTGCGGCCCAGCAAAGGAAGCCTCTCCAGTTCACCTCTGCCTCTCCTCAGCCCCCACTGTCAGGAGAACCCTCTTGAGAGGGAAGGTGAGTGCAACATCTTTGCCAGGTACCATTGGCCACTGCACATCTGATGCCCCACAGTGCCCCTCATCAGCTGTCGACAGCTGGTGCTGATCAGAGGCCAACAGCACACTGCCAGGGCGGCTCTGATAGCAAGCACATGGAGTAGAGACTCCTGCTGATCCTCCTTGATTCTCCTCCCAGGGAAGCTGTGGGGATGCTAGGACCCTAGGGACCCAAGGTGTGGACTCTCAGCAAATACATCTTGGCCACCGGAAAGAGCCTGTCCAAGTTCTAGGCCCTCCCTCGCTGTCAGAGCAGCAGCTTGGCACGAGCTGAATGCTGCTGTTGCAGCTGCTGCTGCAGCATCTAATCTTGGCCAGTCCCCTTGCTTCCCTCCTGGCTACTGGTTTCCTACCTGAAAGCACAGGTGTGAGCCTGACCTAACTTGTCATTCTCAGCCTTCTGAGTTAATTGGCTGGGCTAGCTTCTTACATGTGGCCTGGCCATTGCATGAGTGAATGTCACTGAACAGCTGGGATTCGGCTGGAATCCTCTTGCTACCAGATGCCAACCTGGATTTGGCTGACATTGATGAAATGGAAAAAAGTGAGTGGTGGAGAGGGTGGTAGGGGCTGAGAGCTGTGCTGGACGTTCCAGATCAACGCTGGTGAATCTTTCAGAGCTTTCGGTGATGCAGACAGCCCACTGTGACACACACGCCATAGGTCGCTCCCGCTGTTGTAGTCCATCTCGATGCATAAAAGGCCCTGCCTCCATTACAGGAACATCCTGCTGGGCCCCCTCCTGGTCAGAAAGTTGTCCCTTTTCCAAGAGCCAGAGCTTACCTCCCTACAGACTTTGCCAGTTGTTCTGATCAGAGACTAGCAGCAAGGACTAAGGTAATTTCTATGCCACAGATACTGAAGAAACCCAGAAAAATAGGTGACTCTAAGGCCTGGAAGCTAAGGCCTTACTCCTCCCCCCAGGGAGGAGTCTGAGTGACCCTGCTGTCTCAGTGCTGAGTTGGGGAATGTAATAGTGGCAGCCTCCTGCTCTGGGTCAGAGCCACCCTGGGCCCTGTCTTCTTTCTGGAAGATGGTGGTGTAGCTCACTGAAAAGAGCTGTGGCTGCCCCCAACTCAGAGGGTTCACCCGCGACAGGAGGTGGAGTGGAGTGGAGTTGGGCAGCCTCCTGGTGGACAGGGAAGAGATGGAGGCTGGCAGGCTCAGGGCAGCTGTTGAAGACACCAGAATGGGTGGGACACTGTCCTTCCCCTCATCCCTACCTTTTCTGATTTTCTCCAAGGCAGACCTGAGAGATACACAGGAGTAACTGATGGGCGCTGGGGCTGTGAGCCTGAGGCTTATCTCCCTGCCCAGCCAGCCTCAGCTCTTCAGCAACATGCCTCTTTCCCTGCCTTGCCCCACCCCGTACACCTTGCCTAGCTCCTGGGCTGTTTTTCCAGAGAGCTATCTGCTAAGGATCTGCTGGCTCATTCTCAGACACAGAGCTGGGGCTCAGGCTCTGTCATCCTGCACTGCATGCTGGATGATGAAACCTACGGTACCCAGGTAGACCTGCATTACCTCCATTGTTTCTTAAAAGAACTGGAATTTTCTAGAAGGTAATGGAGAGGCATCATGTTCAGGCTGTTGGTGGCTATACTAATTCTGTTCTATTCATTCAAAATCTTTTTTTTTTAATTTTGTATTTTGGTTTACAAATTTCTTCATATAAAAAAAAGTCTTGCTAATTATTTCTGAAATAGGTTGGGCCAACAGGAAGGGAAGGGACAAGGGCATGTGGGCAGCTATGTGAGAGGTTAGAGGGAGGGTGGGAACGGGCTCTGCATGGAAATCCCAGCAGCCTGGCGCTAAGAGGGGCCTGGCTAGGTAGCCTGGTACGATTTCAGTTCTCAGAGTAGCCGTTGCTTTATGTTTCAGTTGCTTTATTGTGGAGAGTACAATCTCTACCCAGAAGCCAGTGTCTGTGCATGAATGAGGAGCCATGTTTCTACAAGGAAAATGGGTGCAAACCAGCAGGAGGATTAGCCAGTGGAGGGGGGAGGACAGGGAAAGAGAAGCTTTTACTATGGCCTGCGGGTATTCAGGCAGGCTTTGGGAAAGGGGTGGCATTGGTCCGGGCCTCAAAGGGATAAGTAGGGTGAGACCTCAAGGAAGTAGAGGAAGTATGAAGTTGCAGGCAGTGGGGATGGATGCCATGGGATAAGCCCCTAATGGAAGCCCCTAACCATTTTCAGGGGCAGAGACAGAATGGGTTTGGCCTAGAAGATGCTCGTTACCTTGGATGGAAAAGGTGCTCGTCACCTATAGGTCTGGAAAAGGAACCCAGGCTCTATTCTGGGGGTGTCCCTGCCCACTGAGCAAGCTCTGCCTTTCCAGGCAGTTCAGCCCACCCTTGCCTGAGGGCGGCTGTTTAGGGCAGCTACTACAGCATCTTCAGCTTAGTCCTTCAAAGCCCAGTCCAAGCTCTGTGCTTCAGGTTGGTCCCCATTTCTGCCCTCTCTGGCGACTTGGATAACCCCGGGGTTGGCAGGGCAGGTCTGGGCAGGCACCTCATCACGGGCAGGAGCAGCATCAAGTATCATCCGGGAGCTGATTGTTTTTATGGCCTTATCCGCTCTGCCCAGTTCGGCCCAGGCTGTGCTGATTCAGGTGACAGCCACAGCAACTCTGTTTCTCTCTACAGATGATTCTGGAGACGACGAGGAAAGCAGTGCCTCCCCGGCTGACAAGAGCGAGCTCCAACACACACTGAAAAATCTCTCCCTGAAGTTAGATGACCTTAGCACCTGCAATGACCTCATCGCCAAGCACGGGGCGGCGCTGCAGCGCTCCCTGAATGAGCTGGACAGCCTCAAGATTCCCTCAGAGAGTGGGGAGAAGCTGAAGGTTGTGAATGAGCGGGCCACCCTCTTCCGAATCACATCAAATGCTATGATCAATGTGAGTGTTCACCCCTACTGCCATCTAGGCATAAAGGTTTCAAAAGGGAGGGGCCTCTCTGGCACCTGCCCAGGGATCCCCAAGTCAGTAGCCAGGGGTGCTTGAAGGTGGTGCCTCCAGTCATTTCCTGTGGTCGAGTCATTTTCCAAAGTACCCTTCCACACTCTGCAGCCTCTCCAGATCAGCCTCACACAGGCATTATTGTGCGAGGACTTTCTTCGTAACTGTCCGGAACTGGAATTGACTATAGAATCTGGTTGAGGCTCACAGGTAGTTCAGGAAGGTAAGGGATCCAAGTTGCAAGGCCACCCTGGCAAGCTACCTTGGTCCATGTAGGAGGGACATGGCCATCATACGGCGGCTGGTTCTGTGCCTGTACAGCCCAAGGGACAGTGAGACCAGCATGTTAGAGGGGGCAGATGTATGTGGTGGGGGACTTGGGTTTGGAATTCCCTTAGATGGAAGAGCCTTCAAACTCTACCTGCCAAGGGTTGGGCCAACCTGAGAGTAGCTGTGCAAACTGAGAAACCACAGAAGGCAAACTGAGGCACCCTGCCCAGGTTCTGGAAACCATGTTGCTGTGACTGGGAGCCAGGAGGGCTTCTGTGGGGCAGGAAGACAGTGTTTAGCCATGCTTTGGGGATCTTCTGCTTTCTGCCTGGTGAGCATCCCCTTGGTCTGACTGAACAGCCTGTTCCCAAGAGCAGCCTCCTAGAAGGACACCCTCCCGAGTAGGTTTGAGGCCCCAGGAGTCTAGGGGGGCATGCTGGGAACAGGGGCTCAGGACAGAATGCGTGTGCAGAGGTGAAGGGCCACACAGAGGAAAGTCAAGGTCCACAGAACATGGCTTGTTAAGAGGGTTGTCAGGCTGGCGGTGACAATGGGCAGTGCCCAGAGGAGGCTCAGCTGAGCAATCACACCTCCAAGGTCGGGGTCAGAGCTGACCCAAGCTTCAAGTTAGCACCTGGCTCTAATCCTGACAGAACACTCAAGGGTAGGGTAGAGGATAGAGGATGGCGCCCACTGCAGGCCAAGGCTCCTGGCCTAAACCCCAAAAGCACCTGCCCAGGCATGCTCTGGCCTGCAGTGCCGCCTGGTGCAACCCCGGGAATCCCTACCCTGGGGCCTGAGGCTGAGTGAAGTGCACCCTCTTCCTAGACTACCAGGAAACATGGCCTAGAGGTGTGAGTACCTTTGTGCATCCCCAGATCTCACAGTGCCCAGGGCTGCAGTTGGCACTGTGAGCAGAGGATGCTGCAGGGCTGCAGCTCTGGGCCCACCCTGTGTGCTGGCCGTGTCCTTAGTCTGGGCCATTTCCTCTTCCATCCACACACTCTCTTGGAGCACCATCCTCCTTTTACCCTATAGATGCTTTCAGCCCAGGTACCTGAATTACCAATGTCATACCCGAATACTAAGCACTCAGGGACATTACGCTTATGCTGTTTGTGCTTCCTAAACATCTGGAACCCACTGCTGCCCACAGATTCCCCGGCACTGCCTCCCACCTGAGAGGAAGCCACTTGGCCTGGAGGAAAATAATGAGCTTCACAGCTGGCTGAAGCCAAGCAGCATCTTTAATCAGGCATCAGAGGCTCATCTGTGTTTATGAAGTCATAAAACAGCTCGAGGTTTAAGTGAATAATGAATTATTTTATGGGAAGCACAGCCTCCTGGGGTTGGTTATGAGGCTTATTTCTAGTCTGGACTCCAGGGAAACATGTGACAGTCAGCCTTTGATGACAGGAACTGCACCTTCTCAGCTGGGCTGTGTGGATGGGCTGTTGTCAACCTCACAAAAGGGCTCTCCATTAGAGGAAGTGAGGGCTGCCCTCACTGGCTGAACTGGTTGTCCGGGCTGGCTCAGAGCTCAAGGTCCTCTTGGGGTGCCTCCCCAACAGCTGGTTCTCAACTGACAAGAACTGGATCTGTTGTAGGAGGGCTATGTTTATGGCTGCCATTGACACTAGTGTCCAAGCCCTCACTGTGCTGAAGGACCTCGTAGGAAAGCTGGCTTGAGGGTCATGGGACACAGGGTTCACCCTGGTGAGGCCTGGCTTCCCTGCCTGTTATGAAGAGAGTGGATCAGGGATCTACCACCCCCAATTCCCAAGGACCTGCTCATTCACACACCTCTGTTGTTAGTTCCAGAGTAGAAAGTAGGCTCAGAGACCACCTGAGCTGCTGAGTATCACCAAGCCTGGATGCAAACCCAGATTTGGGTGGGATACTGGAACCATGATGTCTCTGAGCACATGGTCTCTGGCAGAGTGAAAGGTCCTCTCCTGCTGTAGCCCTTCTTGGAAGTCAGGGTATTGACTGGGTAGCCTCATAGCTACCCAGGGTGGGCTATCAATCTCAGGACATTTTTTTGTTGTTGTTGTGTTTTTTGTTTTTTGGGATTTTTTTAGACAAAATCCAAAATCTCACTGTATAGTCCAGACCAGCCTTGAACACAGAACCTCATGTCCCTATCTTGTACCTTTTAAACTTTCATGTGGCCTTTGATCACCATGACTGATGGCACAAATTTCATTCTGCAGATGTCACTGTAAGGAACTGTCTCTTCCCACTGTGGGGATCACACTGCAGATTCTCTAACCTGCTCCCCACCCCCATCTGGTTGTGATGTGGGCGGGGAAGCTTCCACCCAATTTTGGAGCATCTACTCCTGCCGACACCTTGAACACCATGAGGCCACCTGCTCAATGCTACATTCAGCCCTAGTGAATGGTGGCTTTTACTTGAAGGCTTCACTTGAGCCTGGGTCATGAGGGGCTGGAGTAAGAGCAGGAGTACGGAGCAAGGGCTGGCTGGTCAGGACAAACCTCGTGGGGAAATGAGGGGCAGCGGCCTCTCAATACCGAGAAAGGGCCCCGCTGCTTCATCCCAATTTCTCTCCTGGATGGCAAAGAATCCAGCACTATCCAGCCTTCAGGAGAAAAGTAGGGACAAATTTTAAATCTTTAAATTTCAAGAAGCACATCAATAACATAAGCCTTTTTGTCCTGAGTTCCCAGCAGGGTAGAGAAGGGGAAGAGGTCCCATGTATAATTCCCAGATCCAGGGCTCCATAACCAGTAGCACAGACTGATACTATGTGTTTAGTGCCCCTGAGGGGCAGGGCAACATCCTCCACTCTTGTCTGGTAGGGTCTCTCCTCTGTGTTTGAGGGTCTCTGGATTGAGACCACTCAGGGACACTGCAGGGCTTCACCCTGTCCTTGCCAGTGCTATACTTTCCTTACCATGCAGTGAAGGCATGGCCATGTGGCTCCTACAGTTAGGGAGATCCTGCATTTAACACAGACATTAGCAGCTGCTATCTACCTGGGTCTGTGTGTGGGGAAGGAGTAGGGTATCGATCGCTTCAGCAGGGAACACGGGCCTGGTTGTTCTTGGAGCTCACAGTCCATTGGAATTCCTTAGTGATGTGCTGTTTAGTGATGTGCCTGTCCAGAGCAATGCTGATCCAGGGCTAGCAGCTCACCTTTGAAAGCCACGAGCAGGGAGGGCCAAGGGGAGGACTGGTCATAGTTGAGCGCACCTACCTCTTTACCCTGGGAGTCAGGACAAGCCCCCACTGGGCCTGAAGAGGACAGAGGTAACTGTTTCAGAGCAGGACCTGAAGGAGAAAGAAGGGCTCAGGGTTCCCGCTCCTAAGGACACCAGCCCACAGTGCCCTGATTCTGTGCCTATCACAGCCTTCTGCTGCACAGCAGGGAAATAAAGCCTTGGTTAGTCGCTGGCTGGGAAAAGGGGAAATAGGTGTGGTCGCCTCTGAGCACACGTCCCCACGTGCGCATCTCAGCGTTACCTTCCTCCTTGGCCTGCATCTCACAGCACCTCATGAGCTTTTCCACCACAACATTTTGACCCATCCTCCCTGCAAGGGTGGGTCACAGTCCTCCTCACAGGCCCAGCAGCCCTGTAGCCTCCAGGCTTGGCCAAGGGCCTAGGGCCCAGCATATGGGAGCCTCAGCAAATGAGAGACAGGGAGAATTATGAAAGAATGTGGCAACAAGTGAATCACTTGGTGTCTGTCAACATTCCCTAGCAGGAAATTTTTCTGCTGATAAAAGCCAGCCCAGCAGATCCCTGCTTGAATTACTGTTTTGGATAACTGTGAATTAGCCTGCCATTAAGGAGAAATCTTGCAGCAATATTAAAGGACTCTGGTTTGTAGAATGAGTCTTGAACTCCAGCGCACCAAGGCAGGGGATGCTCTCTCCTGTGGCCTAGGCCAGGAGGCACCTTGTGGTCTGTCCTGTGGTGTAAGGTACAGGGTGATGGAATCATGGCCGGATGTATGACAAGCTCATGCTTTGGGCATCAGCTTTCACAAAGTGTAGAAGGAACACTGCAGGCTTATTCTTTGTTCCCATAAGTTTATCTCTGCAGTGAAGCCAGTATACAGGACAGGCCATTGCTTGGTGGTGGTATAACAGCAGCAAGACCCCCAAGCCTCCTGCCCATGTCTTTTGTGCTTTCCTCACAGGCACGTGATCTTTTTGTCATTACGGCTTCACTGTTCTCATAATAATCTGTAATACTGGGATGCTACCCTGAGGCCCAAGGTGGTCCATTTCCCGAGGGTTGTAGTCCCCACTGTTACAAAAGCACATAGAAACCTGTCCCTTGGCCATTTCCACTGGCTGGGGCAGGGGAGGGTCTGGAGCTGCATCTGTGGTTTCCCCAGCCTAGCACATGTGTGCCACTGACCTCATGACCCTTGCCAAAGGGTACCACAGCAGAATGCCCCATGGTACTGTCATGGCCTTTCTAAGGGCAGCCCATCATGGGATGCTGTGGGGGCTCCTTCCCTGGCCATGAGAGCAGGTTCTGTCTGACACCCCTGTTGACAAACGAGGGGCAGTGCTCTCTGCTGTGACAGATTCATAATCCTTCCCACCAAGTTCTCAGGACCACCTTATGCCACCTGCTCATACCTCCTCCTCTTGCTCCTTTTTTCAGTACTGGCCATGGGACAGGGCAACTGAGGTCCCCATTAGAAGATGCTAACAGTTAGGAGACAGGTGCTGGTGGCTGTCTTTCCCTGCAGCACTGAGCCGTGGGGAGGTGGTGCCTGGGTGCTGCCCTGCCTTCCAGCAGCCTGTGAGCTGTTCCTGCCAACTGCAGTGAGGCCCGAGTCAGGTAGGCTGCTCACCGGTAGTCCCCCTGAGCTAGGAGAGGTCCCTTGCAGTTGGTGGATCATCTCAAGGCCCAGGGTTTGGCCCCTCTGACCACCTGACCCCTTGAAGCTATTAGCCAAGAGTCAGCCCACGAGCATTTCTTCAGGGATGTGGGCATATTTCTGTTGATGAACACTGAGGCACAGCAGGCTTCCCACCATTAAAGCAGATCCTGTTCTAGGCATTGGGTTACAATAGCCCCTATGTCTGTGGGCTCTATATCCTCCCAGGGGAGCCACAACCACATAGATGGCACCGGATATCAGGCAGAAAGCTTTTTAGAGGGAGGAAACTCAAGGTGGGCTTAGAGGGCACAAGTACACACTGGCTGGAGGTGAGGGCTATCTGGGGAAGAGAGGTTCCAGCCCTAGCAGTGAAGGGGAGGTTGGAAAGGGACAGCAGGCCAGTTACAGGGGCCCTGTACAAAATGTTCTGCCTCCCACTCAGAATGAGTGAAATTATCTGACTTTACTTGAGCAAGACCCATTGGTTGGAGAACAGCTGGTGATGAGGCACAGGAACATGCCTGGAGACCCCTCACGGAGCCCCAGAGACAGAAAGTGGAGCTGGCACTGCCAGGAAATGGCCAGTTCTGCCTGAGCCAAAGGCAAGGCCGGGAGAGTTGCCACGTGACTGAGAAGCCAGGCCATTTCGAAGGCTTCCCACAGGAGCACTGGCTCTGTGACCCATCCCACCCCCAACCCCTGCAAGCCCTCCTGCAGTTGCAGTAGGGTACAGGAGGGTTTTTGTTTCCCCATAATAAGTTTTGAGCAGCCAGTAGGAGGGCAGAACCAGCTACAGTGTGAGCCCCACAAAAGACCAGGAAAGCACCCAGAGGGCAGAAAACGTGAAGACTGGGACCAACCTGCACTCCAGGAGGGGCTCTCTCATAGGGTGTACCAATGTGATTATGGGGATGCCTGCAGAGTCCTGACTCCAGAATGGTGGGCAGGGGTGCCCAGCACAGTGAAGACTCAGTCTAGCCAGACACAGCTACAAAGAGAAAAGTGCAAGAGGGATTAGGAGGAATAGAAGGGAACAGACAGAGCAGAGAGCAGGCCGGTGGGGCAGGTGAAGGCAGGTACATAGAACAGGCTCTCATGGAAAGAGAGGTCATTTCAAAAGGAGCCATTTACTACTGGGAAGGTCTCAGGCTTCACCATCCTGGAAACTACACGGACTCCTTGAACACACCTAAGTAGTGGGAGAGGCACAGGTTGTCCCAGTTCTTCTGGGGCCCGTGGGTTAGGTTCCTGTCCAGCTGACCGCTTTTCTACTCCTGACAGCTTGTTCACAGGGGAGAAGGTTAAAAATAGATTCTAGGATTGTCTCAAATCAGTTGGCAAACTGGCAGCCAGATGGTGCCAGTTCCTGTGTGCAAGGGGTGAGCTGTTCCGAATGTAGAAAGGGCTATTTTGGAGTTGCAACTGATGTGGAAAGCTCTCTGCTCATCACCAAGCGAGTCACATCCAGGACAGCCCATGGGTGCTGGTCAGGAATGCTCTGTACCTCTGCCAGGAAAAACACAGGTGGTGGCTGGTCCAACCCTGCCATGTTGGCTCAGCCTCCCGGAGGCTAGGAGAGGAGTGGTACATAATATGGCATCTTGGCTGGCCAGAGGGCTCCCACCTGAACCCATCTTGCCTCCAGAGTTCCTTCCTTTTAGTCTTGGGCAACTAAGATAGTCTAGCATCTTCACGTGTGGTAACCACTAAGCCCAGGAGGCAGGGCCTGTATCTCAACACTGTTCCTTCCTGTCTTGTGAGGGTACACTGAGCCTGGCACTTTTCTTGGGTACGTGAAGCCAGTCAGCCCCTCCTTAGTGGGAGGAGAGACTCTGTTCACTCCATGGCATCCCCCAGTGTGAGCTTCTGGACAGCCTCTCAGGGAGACAATGTCTGTCATCCCCACTTGCAGGCTAGTGAGAGGCAGGGATGCATGGTAATGATGACCATATAAGGATTAGCATGATGGGTCGGCAGCCCTTGCCCCAGCAACCTGGGGTGTAAAAAGATCCTTACCCTTCTGCCTCTGAGCCTAGAAGCCTGAGGACCTCCACAGAGCACACATCAGATGCCTAACACATCCTGCCCTGGTCACAAGTAGAGACACAACACCTTCTCCTACCCTCTCTTTGCCTGGCATTATTGGGACCTTTGACACGTGCTACTGGCTGGAGACAGAGTCAGCTACGTAGCCTGGACCTTCTTGCCATTGGGCCCATCTCCCCACCTCCTGTGTGAGCACAGCGTTTGTCCACCCTGTTTTCCAGAAGTCCCCTGGCACCTTCCTCACAACCTGTCCAGGAGAGACTGATGGTTTATGAGAAGATGCTAAAGGCTAGGCCCAGGAAGGGTCCTGGTATCACAGACCTGAGAGGTTGAGAGGCTACCACAAGCCAAACATAGGCCGGGCAGAGGATACAGCCTGACCGACCCTATGCCTGCTCATTGGCCCATGTTTGAGGAACAGTGAGGTCATTGACAGGATTAGGATTAGGGACAGCAAAAGCGATTAGAGTTTGTCCTCCTTCCCCTGAAGTACAGCTTGGAAGAAGCTTCCAGGTCAGAGACATTCTCTGTCCTATGGACAGAAATTCCTCATGGAACTCAAGCAGCATACCCTGACTCAGTTTCCCCTGGGTGGACGGCCCTCACAACCTCCTTCACAGGCTTGGGCTTCTGAGAAGGGTACGCTGGCAGCTGGGACTTTCCAGCCTGGGGTCAAACAGGGCCAGCCCTTGTGAGGAGGTCCACTTTTTCTGTTCTCTGAGTCTCAAGGTTCTCACTGTGCTTCAGGGCCTCTCAGGAGGCTTCCTATCTTCCCCACTGATACAGAAACACACTGCCTAGAGAACCCTACCCTTTGGACAGTCTGTCTACATCTCAAGAGCACCTATGATTCCTGCTACTTTTTTTTTCTTTAAGCAAAACAATTTCTGCAGTCCTAGGGGTGGGATGAAAGGGGCAGGACCTAGGAAATGGAACCCTGTCCCAATCCTGAGGACAGTGAACTCAATGGATCAAAAAATCATGAATGCTATGGAGTCTTGGGGTCATCCCATAAGGACCTGGAGTCCTGGGAGGTTATAGGCTTACCCCGGGGCAAGGCCATGCCCATGCACTGACACTAGCTTTGGCTACCAGCTAGACTCCATCTGTGCTTCCTGGAGGGACTCAGGTCATGAGTATGGTATGGATACGGGGGCTCCAAGTCAGCCCGTTTCACCTGCAGAGAGGTGGGTATGAGCTTGCTGGCCACAGGTATAGTTGTCACAACCCTTAAGGGCAAATGTGATCATGTTCAGGCCTTTGCTGGGTCAGTCCGGCACTCCCTCAGCTTTAGGAGTTTCCCCCTCACTGGCCCCCCTACTGAGCCCTGGGCTTAATCCAGCTTAGTGAATGTCCAGCCCGCACGGTACTGCCCAGCTCAGCATTCCAGGGCAGCGGGGCCAGCTGGGCACCTGTCTGTCTCCACAGCATAGCCAGGATGGGGCCTGGAGAAGGCCAGCAACAGCAGAGACGACCCTGGGAGCTAGGGATGGACACGAGGTGAGTGCATTACGGTTGAGGGGCAGGCATGCTTCTGCAGTCCACAGGGTAAGCGGGGCATAGGAACCCTTTAATCTTGGGGTACAGCAGTGTCCACCCTACCCCCCTCTTCAATTGGCTGTGATGGCCTACAATCTGCATATGCCCTACCTGGCCATATGTGGCCCACAAGGCCCCAGTTGTCCACATTTGACTTCCTGTCTCACTGCTGTGCTATGCCAGTTGGTGCTGTGGTAGCAGTGCAGTAGCTGGGTGGCATGTATGGCCAGGTTTACTAGCAAGCCGTCTGCCACTCTGAGGGGCAGCCTCTTTCTCTAGGCCAGGGCTAGAATATGGGTATTCCCAGACATCCTTGTTAGTATCTCCCAGCAACCCAGGAAGACCCCAGGTTCCAGCAATGCTTGCCATCAAGGGATTCCGAGAGCAGTGAAGACCCAGCTTTGTAAAACAAATTAACAATGTTGATTCTAAGCCCTGGGATACAGGCAGGTGGGGTGCACAGGGGTTTAGACCCTGTCTCTGCACTCATCTCCTTGGCTCCTTACTGTCCTGCACCACCGCCTGCACTCATGTATCATCCTTGGTCATACTTGCTAGAGAAACGGCTATCTTGATACCATGGCAATGCCCCAAACAGCACTGACCACAGAAAACACAGGGTGAGGGAGGTGAGGCCACAGCAGAATAACCAGATGTATGTGTAACGGAGAGGGCACAGCAAGAAGCCATCACAGGTGGTGTGCCACACGTGAGGGACTGGAAGAAATAAAGTCCATGAGATGGTCTGGGGCCAGGTTTATGAGACTGTCAGCCATCTACATTTGTCCAAGACACTTCATTTATCCCTGGAGAGAAAAATAACTATTTCCAAAGTAATTAGAGCCCATGAATAGTGAAGGTAGGAGATAGGGAACTAATTCCCCTTTGCTCTATGACTCTTGATTTTGCTCATGGGAAGCCCAGATGCTCTTTCCTATGAGCTTGTGGGAATTATTACTATTGTTTTGTGGCTCTTTCAGAAGTCTTGATTTAAAGGCCACGTATTATATGAGAGCAAAATTTGCATCTATGTCAGTGATTCTCAACCTGTGGGTCGTGACCCCGGCAGGGGTCAAACGACCAAAACACAGGGGTCACCTAAAGCCATTCCAAATCATAACTGTAGCAAAATTACAGTTTTGAAGTAGCCACCAGAATTATTTTTTGGTCTGGGGTCACCACAATATGAGGAACTGTATTGCAGGGTCACAGCATTAGAAAGGTTGAGAACCTCTCACCTATGTTGATACATACTGACCTGAGGATGTAGAGGCTTGCTAGGAAACCATGAAGCAGATGAAATGGAGAGGGTGGGAGCAGAGGTGAGAGCTATGGGTAGCTGCTAGGCCACCAGGCAGGGAAGGTGCAAGCACACCAAGAACTTGAAAGACTAGAAAGCACCGGTATTGCCCAGCTATATATAACAGGGCACCAGAAAAGCATAGCCCTGGCCTCTTTCCTCATTCTAAGCCAAAGGACCTTGTGTGGTTCTCCTGGAATGGAGTGGCCTAGATGTATAGAGGGAGCTACAAGCATATGCTCCAAAACTGCACCCTGCTCACTCTTTGTGGACCTGGACAAACCCTCTCCCTGGACCTCAGTCTCAAGACTGGTATAAGGGAGCTTGAGCACTATCACAAGTACAGTTACAAGAACCTTGCAGTAACCCACTGGCCACCACTTAGGGAGATAAAGGTGCTTCTTGAAGGTACCAGAAATCTGATGTTTCTCACATGCACTCCATCTTGCTTCAGGGCAAGCTTGGCAGATGACATCCCAGTGACAGCCAACCAATGGCCCAGAAACAGCAGCCCAACAGTATCAGGGACCTCTTCCATGGTCAGCAAATAGGTGATAGGAACTATGATTAACTTGATGAAACAAGGGCTTTGGGAATCAGATATGAGCAGCATTCATGTGTCAGGCCATAGAGTAAATTGTTATTAATATCTATTGGCAGGGCCCTTACCCTGAGACGTACAGCAATGAGGAAGGGACGGGACTCTGGATGACAGAGGAAGGCCACTATAGGACTTAGATCTGTGAGGATCTTGTTGCCAGGTCATAGGCGGGCAGAGGTGGAGTCAGGCCTGGATCCAGGTCTCTTAGGATCCACCCATGTCCACATCAGGGTCTCCAAATTACATGTAGCCAGTGACTGAGGCCCCATGTCTGCTGGAGAACCTTGCAGGCCCTTACTTTCCAAAGTTGAAATAGTTCTAAAGATTCAGCCACTGTCTTCAGGACTCTGTTAAGTGCAGGAAATAAGATTTCTTCCAAAGCCTGAGAGCCTCCCCCCGCCCCCCGCCCCCCCCCCCCGTCCAATTCTGTGCCAGGACACCTTTCAGTACAGATCCCTGTTTAGGTGTGCTCAGGAGGGGACCAGAACTCTGGCCTTCCTTACAGGAGAGGCAGGGGAGGATTCTCAACCTGAGGCTGGACTAAATGAACCTCCTCCCAGTAGCCTGCCAAGAATACTCTCTCCTTCCCCATCCATTAAGTGAGAATGACCCCATTCCTCTTACTTTGAGGATTTTGCTGAGTGAGCTGAGACTGGATAGTCTCCGAGTATATGATATGTCAGACATTACAATTCCATCTCACACCAGGGACAAGGGCTCAGAGGGGTCAAGTAGCTTTGCCAGAACCAGGTCTTCTGACTATGTATATGTGTCTTTTTCCCACTATACTTCACCAGTTTTTATGGGGAGATCATATCCCATTTATAGGCCTATCTTACCTCTCCAGAGTGGGGTGTGGCACCTTGCCCTACCCTCCCTGCATGGGTGATGGGGGAAGCTAGAAGAAGATACCTAGAGGAGGGGTGTTAAAAGTGTAACATGCTGGAATAGGCTCAACAGCCACCCCTCTCAAGCCCAGACAGGGCAAGAGGTTGTCATCAAGCCTGGGTGTCCACTGGGGCTCAGGTTGTCCCAGGGGAGGTAAGCAAACCCTAGGGAGCTTGCCCACTTTGGAGGGGCTGGCCCAAAGTTGCTCCTTAGAGGAGGCATCAAGACACCTCCCACCCACTCCTGCTCCAACCCCTATAGGGACCAACACACATGGTAGGGAGTCCCACTGAAAGCCAGTTACTATGAAGGGGAACTTTGCCAATGTGCTATTGCAGGGTGGGCGGTGACTGGGTGGGGCTGACTGCAGCAGGCTAGGGGGTTCCTACAGGTGAAAGACAAGTGAATAATGAGAACTGCCCTTCAAAGCTGTGAGCAGCAGAAAGAGCTGGCAGCCCACAAGGACACATCCGACCGGCATTCCCTTTTCCAGTGCCTTGCATCACCTCCCTAGTTCTTCATGACAGTCCTTTAGGATATTGCTGCATTGTGTTTGTGTGTCACAGTAAGGGTCCATGTGCCCATATTCCTCCAGGAAAGTACATCATAGACCTGAGGGGTTGGATATGTGACTTGCTGCAGTCCAACAGTGCTCCAGGTGAGTGGGTACAGCAAGGGCTGGGAAGATAGCAGCAGTTGAGAGTGTGCGGGCAGACTTGGGCTCAGGAAATAGGGCCCTTCCTACTGAGCTCAAAACAGTGTCTGGAAGTGCACAACCTAGAGGTACCTGGCTTGGACCTCACTGCCCTCCAAGATAGTTGAGGCCTGAGCCTTCCTCCCACTCTAATGATGGGCAGGATGATCAACCTTTGTTTCATAGGACCGTGATGGAATGATCTATGGACATGAAAAGAATTAGGACATTGTGCTAGGTCTGACCTGAAGGGGAACCTTAATGAAGACTGCAAAATTGTATTTGGTGGAAAGTTCCGGTTTTCCTGCCAGATGAGACTTATCACCTCTCTAAACCAAGCAGTCTAGCAGGATGTGGCTTTCTTTCCTTCTGTGTCAGGAACTAGCGTTATCTCCCCAGTGGGAACAGACACTGGTAACATGGCATACAATAAATACATGGCAACTGAGAGCTAAAATTCCAGCTATGATAAGCAAACCTCAGTATCTTTCAGCATCAGGGGCTGTCGTTGGCAGGGAGCATATCCACTGGTGTTGCCTTGGGATGGGTGTGCTCCAAATGATATCCTGCCCAGGGCAACGGACCAGGATAGGTTCCAGGTCCTGAGCCAACTCTGAGGTCAGGACTTCCATATTACTTTGGAAACCAGAGGAATGGTGGACGTTTCTGACCACCCCAGTAAAAAGGGAGGCTAGATGGTATCTCCTGAGTCCCCCTCACTATCCAGAGCTCACATCGCCACTTGTCCCTTCTAGGCCTGCAGGGACTTCTTGGAATTAGCTGAGATACACAGCCGGAAATGGCAACGGGCACTGCAGTATGAGCAGGAGCAGCGTGTCCACTTGGAAGAAACCATTGAACAGCTGGCCAAGCAGCACAACAGTCTTGAGCGGGCCTTCCGCAGTGGTCCTGGTTGGCCTGCCAACCCCAGCAAGAGCTTCAGCGAGGGTGAGTGGGCATGCACTGGTTGGCAGGATGGGGCCTGTCACATGGCTCATTCCCTAGGTAGCTTCTTGGTTTTCTGTTGTGCACCCTAACCCCTATCCATATACACACCTTAACATACCTGCATTTGGACTTGACTTGACCAATGCCAGCCTGTTTGGTCTATGGTGCTATCTGTCTGGTACCTGTCATCATTTTGCAAAAGTATCCTCATGCCTAGGTTTAAATTCTCAAAAGTTTGGGTTGAGCAATATAGCTCAGTGGCAGAGGCCTTGCCTTACACATAGAGCACTGGGCTTGATCCCTAGTACCATATGCGCGCGTGCGCGCACATACACACAAAACCTCAAAAGTTTAGTACATTCAGCTGTTTTCTTCTTGACAGGGTTGCCCAGGTGCACAGTAGCCACCTAGCCAGTGTTGGATGTAGGGGGCCACAGATATCCAAGTTGGGGTGGAGAGTCTATCAGAAAAGGGAAGCTGGGCTATAGACCAGTTGACCCAACATGTTGAGAGATTAGGGGACATCTCAGAAAGGCATCAGATGATGAATAATAAATACAGTGAAAGGAAGTGTATTATCCCAGTAAAAGGAGCAAGCAGTCCAGGTGACTAGAATGGGGAGGCATGTGGGGTCAGGGTGGGGCAAAGGCCTTGGTGCTGGACTTCAGGCAGCTGGAGGAGCCCTTTTTGAGGTTGCAAACTGAGGCAGAATCTCTATGTGTGTCTAGGAAGCTTTTTGACTCCCAAAGGAGAGGACAGTGAGGAAGATGAAGATACCGAGTACTTTGATGCCATGGAAGACTCTACATCCTTCATCACTGTGATCACTGAGACCAATGAAGACAGGTAGGCACTCTCCTTCTCCAGCCCTCACCAGCAATCAACAGCCTAGAAAGAGCATCTCCCAGGGTCAGCCTTTCCCACCTTGTTTTTAGGCTTCTTCCAGGTTTTCGAGACAGGGTCTGACTTTGTAGCTTAGGCTGGCCTCGAATTTGTAACCGTCTTTCTGCCTTAGCCCCGCAAGTGCTGGAATTACAGGTGTGTACCACCATGCCGAGCATCACCCCATCAGTTCTTCTTTCCTTTACACTGATGTACAGCCCTTCCTTCTTTTCATTTTTTGAGGCAAGGTCTTGCTAAGTGATTAACTTCCCCAGGTTGGACTCAAACTCATGATTCTCCTGCCTCAGTATCCTAGAGTACTGGGATGACAGGTGCATATATTGCCACGTCTAGCCCTTCTGTCTGCTCTTTTGACTAGCTGTGTACTTAGGGTTTTCTTTCAGGATAGCATTTTCACTTAGATTTTATTATTATTTATACCAAAAATGTCTAAATAGTTAGTATCAGGATCTTTATTTAAAATAAAAACAACAGGGAATTGGCTGGGTGCAGTTCCAGCCCAGGAGTAAGGGAAGGCTCCTGCTGATGCTGCCTCAGAACAGCGCAGTCCTAACTGCTCCCTCCATGGTAATTTGAAAACAGATGAAAGATGCAGGAGATCAATTTTCTCTTTCCAAGCCTTTGTTGCATTTTTCATAAAAGCTGGCTCTTTCTAGATATATTTTTCTTTTAGAGACAGGGTCTCACCATGTAATCTGGACTGAACTTGAGCTTACTCTGTAGCCCAGGCTGGTCTTGAACTCACAATAATCCTCCTGTCTTAATCTCCCAAGTGCTGGATTACAGGCATGTGCTACCATGTCCTGCTCCCTGTAAAATCTGTACTTGCCTACAGTGTTCTCAATGTTAGCAGGGTTTGGTTGCCCTCAACATCTTTCCACTCAGCTGTCTCCTGTTGTACCAGCAGCACCTAGGATCTGAGCTCTCCCCAGGACCCATGAGACCCTGGCTATGAAGTGCCATTTTCAGCCCCAGCCCCAGCCCCTCCACAAAAATACTGGATAGGGGAAATGTCAAAACCATTTCTTCTCTTCAGAAGCCCCAGTCTAGTGTGAGAATCAGAGTAGCAGACAGCGAGGGTGCACTAGCATCTAGCTGGGACAGGAAGATCCCCACAGGGCTCAGTGAGGCACTCACAGAGGAAATACCCAGTCCCTGGCCTCCTCTTTGACAGGAACTTTGTTGAGCACCTGTAGTGGTGGAGACAGCGGTACATGGACTCTCTTCATGTTGCTGCCTGTGTCCTTTGGCCTCCACCTTGAGCATTCAGAATTGGAGATGGCCTGTTGGAAAAACTGCCTTGGGGCTCCCCCTCAGGCTGTGGGATGGGTAATAAGGAGAACTAGGGATTTGTCCATAACTTACCTTACCTTTTATTTCCTGCAGAAAAGCTGAAGGTGGAACCAGCATATGTGGAACTGTAGATTGGGCCATAGCAGACAATGTGAGTGAGGTATGAGCACCCAAGGCCTTCAAGTGGTGGAGGCCAGCACTGCAAGCTGAGGACCACCACTGGATTCCAGATCCCTCCCCAGTAGTAGTTCGAACAGAGCTAGCTTGCCTTTCCCTTCGGCCATGCGCCAGCAGCTGGTTTAGTGCTAGCTGTTGAGAGGCCAGAGGTGAGGGAGTGGGCATAGAGGTCAAAGGGGGCTCCAGAATCCTCTGAAAGGTGTACCTTACTTCTCTACAGGTGCTAGATGGTGCCTCACTTGTGCCCAGGGGCTCATACAAAGTCAAGAGGCGTGCCCGCATCCCTGACAAGCCCAACTACAGCCTTAACCTTTGGAGCATCATGAAGAACTGCATTGGTCGTGAGCTCTCCAGGATCCCCATGCCAGTAAGTAGCCCTAGGCATGGTGGCTGGAGTGGCTGTCCTATACAACCCTATGGTGTCAGCTTAATGGCACCTAAAGAGAATGTAACTATGTGACTGTATTCATCAGCCAGTCCTTTCAAGAGCAGAGGTCTTCAGACTCTGAGGGAAGGAGCCAGGAAAAGAGCTCTGTGTGTGCTAAAATGTGGGAAACAGCAGCAGCTGGCTGCTGGCACCATGATGGCAGGAAGGGCAGGCGGCTCTGCCTAAATAGTTTCATACAAGGTGGCTGTGGGACACTGAGGGCCTCACAATGTCTCAGCTATCTCCACTCAGTAAGTGAGGAGTGGCAGATATGGACCTTGTATTCAGAGGTATACCTCCCAGGAAATGGAGGCTTAGCAAAGTCATATAGCAATCTAAAAGCAAAGCTGGGGCCCTTGTTCTCCACACTGCAGCGGCATCTCCACCAAGGAAGAGCCTAAGGGGTCTACGCTGGTTAGTTATTCTCTGTGACTCTTGAGTCCCTTCCCATTTCTGGCTCTGTGTACAACCTGCAAAATGGAATCACAGTCCCCCTTCAGTGTTGGGGAGGATGGAGTGAGCTAATGTCACAAGACTGCATCACATTGGGAATGTGATAACCATGCTTTGCCTGAGGCCTGCAGGGGCCCCTGACCCACATGTATCCTCACAGTCCTCCCCACCCCACCCCTGGCCAAGTGCACTCAACACAGAAAACTTAGATCACAGCACAGAATGTGAGAAAGACCTACTGCCTCTGACCACGGACTTGTTTATTCACTCTGATTCTGATGAGTCAGCCATCAGCCACACAGCAGTGGGAAGCCAGGCCCCTTTGTGGAGTTTTCCACTAGTTAATCCTAGTGGAGGGACTGTAAACATCATTAAACTATATGGTAGAGCACACCAGAAGTGGTGCATGCTGCAGAGGAAACTGAAGCAGAGGGCCTACAGATATAGCAGATGGGGCCAAGGTGCTGCACAGCCAGGCTGACAGGTGAACCTCGCTATGTGTGTGTCATCAGAGCAGTGATGTCCCCTGAATGTCTCAGAACAGCAGAGGTACTGCGATGATCCAGGGACTGGTGCCTGGCCTGACCTGTTTCCCTAATGCTTGCAGGTGAACTTCAATGAGCCCCTATCCATGCTCCAGCGACTGACTGAGGACCTGGAGTACCACCACCTACTGGACAAGGCAGTGCACTGCTCCAGTTCTGTGGAGCAGATGTGCCTGGTGGCTGCATTCTCTGTGTCCTCCTACTCCACCACTGTGCACCGCATAGCCAAGCCTTTCAACCCCATGTTGGGGGAGACCTTTGAGCTGGACCGCCTGGAAGACATGGGCCTGCGCTCCCTCTGCGAGCAGGTTAGATCCACCAGCTTGGTATGGGCAGGGTCCACTCTTCCCAGGCAGCTCCTGCCAGGCTTCCCAGAGAGAGGAACTTGGTGGAACAGAGGTGGGTCTGGTGTCAAAGAAGACGACCCACCTCCTAGCCAGAGAACCTTGGGACAGAGGTGAAGGGATGTCTGCAGCTGTGGGAATCTATGCAGAACACAAAGTAAAGTCCCCACAGAGATAAAAGTGGCTGATAGGAGCCTGGCCAGTTGTGCACACTGGGATGGATGCTGCTCTGACCAGTGCTCTCACCTCCATCCTATCTCCCTGGGACAAGCCAGGATCCCAGCCAGGCTGAGAGTCTTAGCATCATCTGAGGCTGAGCCTGAGTGTTCTTGTCAGAACAGACAATTCTATTTGTGCTGGTGATGCCCTAGCTTCTGGGATTAGCCAGGAAGCCAACTGCTTGCTGATCTTATTGCCACTCTGAAATGAGTGCTGTGGCTGCCATAAGGATGCATTAGAAGGAGACCACAATGTCTGCACAAGGGTACAGTGCCAGGGCTTGAAGGTGGAGCCAGCAGGTTTGCTATTCTTTTAGATGTGGAAGGGCAGAAAGGGTAACCCCAGAGCTTTGGCCTGGAACCCTAAGGTAATACATTTCTTGGTTCATCAAACATTGAGTATCCTGAGTATCCCAGGTGCTGATGGGGTCTGAGGGTAAGATGGGGAGTAGACAGATGTGGCTCCTACTGTCATGGAGCAGCTACTATGTCAAATGCTTCTAGTTCTTTAGAAAGAAGATGCTCAGGGAGGGGTTTGACTGGTCCAGGGAGTGTGGAGAGGAGGCAGTGGACAAGAGGTGGCTACCGTGGGGAGAGTGGTCCCCAGGGAAGATGGATGCTTGGTACGCTATGCCCTACAGGTCTTTCCCCCAACACACATGTAAGAGACAAGACTTGTTAAGAGTCTAACACAGAATGTGACAAGAAAGGGCTGGGAGAACTCCAAAACAGGTAGCATGAATAGCTGGAGAGATAGAATGGGCCTGAGATAGATGTGGGGATGGGCCTGAGACAGATGTGGGACCTGAGACAGGGCTCTGGCCCCTCCTCTTAGTGACATATCCCTGCATTTACCCATGGGGTAAATGGCTCTCATCGGTGTGGGGCAACTGACACAGAGGAAACCATGCCAGGCCCTAAGGAGGGAGGAGGCTGAACAAGGCAGAGCCCAGCAGCTGTGGGATGAGAAAGAAAAAGAAAAATTACTGATGCTCCCAGTGGATGGGAGAAGGCCAGGCAGCAAGGGTTCTAGGAGGTAGGGCACTAGTGAGTTAGGGAGCACAGTGCTGTATCTAGGTGATCAAGCATAGAGGGCAGCAGAAGCCTGAAACAGGACACTGATAGGACTTCGCTCAGGAGTCAGGTTGGACTCTGCCCCTCCATTAAAATGGCTTTACTGGTCTGGTTGCCTTCCCACAGTGTAGCACTGCATGACAGACATGTGCCTTCCTAGTGGTGTGGTGGGCATTAGATGAAAAAATGGGTATGGAGGCCCTGGTGGAGCCACACCTTTCATTCCACGAGCCCTTGGCTCAGTCTTGTCCTGGAAGCCCCCTATCACATTTTTCAGCCCAAGAGTCAGGTCTGGCCACACCAAACCTATTTCTTACTCCTACAGGCTGGGGAAGGCCGAAGAGGGCCAAAATTTTCTGCTCAAAACACTGTCCCTCCTGAGGACCTGCCTTGGGTCCAACACTACTCAATACCTTGGCCATAGCACTTTACATGCTGGGAACAGGGCAGTCTCCCTCCCTGGCCAGAAAGGTAATGTGGATACATGCCCAGCAATGCTCACATCCAGCTGGTCTGATCCCAGGTGAGCCACCACCCGCCTTCAGCTGCCCACTATGCATTTTCTAAGCACGGCTGGAGCCTATGGCAGGAGATCACCATCGCCAGCAAGTTCCGGGGAAAGTATATCTCCATCATGCCACTCGGTAAGCTGGAGTTCTGCGGTGCTCCTGGGACAGAAAGGCATTCTGTTTCATGGGGGAGAATTTTGCCAACCCAAACATGGGCTTGGAGCTTACAGGGAGACTTTCCTACAGGTCTGTCCCCCAATACACATGTAAATATAGACCAGGCCTCCTGGCCTACAACCTACCCCACTAACATGCATGGATCTTCGTTTGGTTCTTGAGACCTTGGGCTGTGGGTGAACTGGCTTAAGCCCTGCATGAGGGGACAATAACCTCTGACCTGTACCTGGCCTCCAGGTGATATTCACTTAGAATTCCAGGCTAGTGGAAACCACTACGTATGGAGGAAGAGCACCTCAACTGTGCACAACATCATCGTGGGCAAGCTCTGGATCGACCAGGTCAGGGATGGCTACCCTTGGTGGGGTATGTAGGGCCCAAGCAGTGGGCACTGATCATTACCTTCTCTCACCAGTCAGGGGACATTGAGATTGTGAACCATAAGACCAATGACAGATGCCAGGTGAAGTTTGTGCCCTATAGCTACTTCTCCAAAGAGGCAGCTCGAAAGGTAAGCAGGGCTAACTCCCACAACCTCAGAAGGCATAAAGTGGATTATGTCCTTACCTGGTCCCTGACACTATTCCATAGGTGACTGGAGTGGTGAGTGACAGCCAGGGAAAGGCCCACTATGTGCTGTCAGGCTCATGGGATGAGCAGATGGAATGCTCCAAGATTGTGCAGAGCAGCCCCAGCAGCCCCAGCTCTGATGGAAAGCAAAAGACAGTATACCAGACCCTACCAGCCAAGTTGCTATGGAGGAAATACCCACTGCCGTGAGTAGGGGCTGGGGACCCTCTTTGGGAAATGGGGCCAAGGCACAGACAGAGAAAGGTGGCCAGAGAGGTAGCTAGAGGACACCATGACACCCACAAAAATCACAGGAGATCACAAGGGCTCAGTTCACATAGGAGCAGAGAACGATGTGACTAACATCCCACAGAAGAAGCCAGATGCCAGTTGCAAATGAATATGAATTATCATGTGGCAGCAAATACTATGCAGAGATTTTAAACAGGTAATAGGACAGAATCCTGTCCTGTATGGCTATAAGAAAAAAATTTTTTTAACCTTGATGACTTGTTGGAAACAAAACTATAAGAAATAGTACTGCAGATTCCAATAAGAATGCAATAGAAATTCTGTGAAAGAAGATAACAAATTAAGAACTCCTTGGAAAGGTTTAAAGAGAATGTGTTACCTGAGTACAGGTCAGAGGAAATGGTTACACTATAGTGTAAGAGAGACACTTATGGAAAATATAAGGGCTACAGCGAGAGGCCAAGTGAGGGTCCCATGTTTGCCATATCTCCTGGGATCTTGTTAGTATGCAGATTGTCCAGATCTCCTGAGGGGGAGTGTGCAATGCTATAAGGTCCCCAGGGCACCCAAACAGCGTCAAGTGCACTTATAGTTAGAGCCTTAGGAGGAAACAGATTGCTTCTAAAGAAAAAACAGAAGATACCCGCTATACCTGAATCTATGTAGAGAGATGGTTAAAACTGAAACAGAGATTATTAAAAGACATTACTTGATGAGAGCTAGCATCCCAATAGCTGTCCTCCCATCAGCAATAATGGGAGCTTGAAGACGAGTAGACAATTTCTTCCATGTCCTGAAAGATTTACTTCCAACCTAGAATTATATACTTGGAATAACCATCTTTAAAAAATGAACTTTAAAGACCTTTTCAAGCAAAAACTTGGTTGGCCTCCAACACACCTGTACCTAAAGGATATAGCTCAAGCATGAGGAAATCGATCTTAGGTAAAACATTTGAGATGTATTAATGAGTAAAGAATAAAAACCATGTAAATCTAGTGGGCTAGGGAGATAGCTCCACAGCACAAGTACCTGTCTGACAAGTGCAAGGTCAGGAGTTTGAACCCTAGTCCTGCCCCCCTCAAACAAAACAAACAAACAAAAAAACTACTATGTAAATCTAAATGAACCTTGAGTAAGCAATAATAATAGTAATAGTAATAATAATTGTCTCCAAGGGTTTAAAATTTGAGACTACAACCACCACATTATGTAAGTCAGAAGAGGAATAAATGGAGAAAATCTTTGCTATCTAGGAAGGGTCAAGACATGCTTTCATTACATGGCTGGGGATATAAGTTAGTGGTAGACCATGTGTTTAGCATGCATGAGGCCCTAGGTTCAAGACCTGCATGTATGAACTTCTGACCCAGGAAGTATGGATATTGTAATTTCTAGAGTAACCACTAAAATAACACATTTAATGAGAATCCCTGAAGGAACATACATAGATATGGCACAGAGGGAAAATAAAGAGCGATAATGGAAACATTTTTCCCAAAATAAAAGAAATGAAAAGGCCTTAGCTCAGAAGAATCTGTATAGTATAAAGAAAGATGTAAAAGAAACATTCATCTAGACCATGCCATCGTCAAAATTAAGACTATGAAGGAATAAATTCTAGTAAGATTCCAGAGAGTGGCGCATGCCTGTAATCACAGCACTTGGGAGGCTGAGGCAGGAGGATCTGTGCAAGTTCAAGACCAGCCTGGGCTACAAAAGTGAGCTCAAGGCCAGCCTGAACTGCATAGTGAGACCCTGTCTCAAAAAGACAAAAAAAAAAAAAAAAAAAAAAAAAAATTCCAGAGAGGAGTGAAAGATTTTAATCAAGGGCAAAGAATCAGGCTGACATCTGATGTTTCAACAACTAGGACTTGAGTAATACTTTAAAATTAAATTAAAAGGTAGAATTTACTCTCCAGACAAGTTATCATTCCAATATGAGGCCATGGGGTAAAGAGATTGGAACTGATCACCAAATTTTATATTATCAAACACATGTACAAATTCTCCGAAATAAATGTAACTGTTTATATCTCAAAGTACTAAAAAACAAATACGACACCATGATAAAAAAAATTCCACAGATACATGGCCTCAAGTTTGCTACACAAAAAAATCTTAATGAAAACAGTATTAGACAAATTATCTTAAAAGGCAGAGAAAAATCCAGAAATTGTGAGATACATAAAGTAAAATTTATTTTAAACAACTAATGAAGAAAATACACTGAAAATAACGCATAATTTACAGAAGGTCCTGAACTCAAGTCCAGATACAAGAAGAAAAGTTTAGATAATGTTAACATGGTAGGATTTGGGGAAAAGAGGGATACCAGGGATGTGGAAAAAGGAGACAGTAAGAGAAGAGTAAATGAAAAAGTAGAACAGAAATAACATACAAAACAGGTTTGAACACATTAGTGATAAATAGGCAAAAGCAAACTACTAATTAGATGTTACAATGAAAATGCACACTCTTTGTAAGAGATACAGAGGACATAGAGATATATGCAAAGGTTGAAAATAAGAGAAATTTCATGAAAATTGAACCAAAGAAGCTGTAGTAGTTGAGGAAAGCATATTAAGGAAAGAAAAGTTGCCACATAATGAAAGATTAATGTAATAAAACCTCAAATACAGAAAGCACATATTAATATCCAAGAAAGAAATATAGTATGTCTATCACTATCATAGGAAACTGAGAGATTTCAATATACCCCCTTCACTTGATAGTGGGAGAAAAAAACCAGCAAGTATATCAAGAAGATTGAAACAATACAATTATATGTAAGAATAAAAATGCAACAGACTAATACATGTTTTCTCAGTTATACATGATGTATGTGTAAAAATCACTCCTATTAGACCATAAAAATTCCAATAAGCTTACAGATGATAGCTTACAGAGTATGAGCTGTAAGACTTTAAAATTAGAGCCAAATTACAAAAATACTCCACATATTTAGGGAAAAAATAAGTTCCTAAATAACTCATAAGTAAAATGGGAACTCAGAATGGAGATTTTTAAATATCTAAAACTGAATGACATCAAAGATACTAAAACTGGATGGATGTGATAGGCAATGCCTGAAGTGAAATGTACTGTACTGTTTTAAATACCCTATAATTTTGAGGCTTTTTCTTTTTTTAGTTTCCATTTTGAAAGTTAGAGAAAGTTGAACACATACACCCAAAGAAAAGACAATATATACGTTAAGACAAACTAACAGAATAGAGGAAGAAAATATAACAGTTTGGTAAAGCCAATAATTGACTCTTTGAGGGACAAAACAGCTGACAGTAGAGAAAACAACTACCAAGATTGGTCAACAGAGAAATATTATTCCTGTAATTCAGTGCAATGGCAAGCAGAAATACTAAAACAACATCCAGGGTTTTAAGACTGATTTATTTTAGGTCGATGGGCACAGATCAGGATTATTCTCAAAATACCAGGCTCTGAAGGCTCAGGGAACCTTTAAGGAGTCTGCAAGGGAAGTACAAAGGAAAGTACTTGGCTATTGTTCACTGGCATCACAGTGATCAGCCATTACTAAGACAAAAGTAACAGGAAATATTACCAGAACTGTTACCTGGGCAACTAACTGAAGTTTACTGGTTGGAGGGGGTCAGTTTTCTGCTACAACAGTACTCTTGGAGACTGAGGCCGAAGGACTACAAGTTGAAGGCCAACTTAGTGACTTAGTGAGATCCTATCTCAAAATTAAAAAAAAAAAGAAAAAAAAAAAAAAGTTGAGAATGTAATTCAGTGGTAGCATGTCTCTGGGTTCCATCCTGAGTATTCCAATCAGTCAATCAAGTTTCACAATGCATGTACAGTATAGGCTAGCCAGATAGCTCAGTGGATTAAAGTGTCTCCTTAGGCAGATGCAGGGACTGGGGTTTGATCCCCACATGCCGTGCTGGCCTTGCCCCTGGGGTGCACTGAAATGGCGAATGAGACTGGGTGTGGTGGCACATGCCTGTAATCCAAGTGCATGGGAGGCTGAAAATAGGATATAAGTCTGATCTGTTGTGAGACTCTGTTGACCCCTGTCCTAAATACATTTTTAAAAAGTATAAAAAGATACAGTTTAAAGAGATAATTAAAACTCAAGTGGGAAGAACAAATTCCTAGAAAAATACTACTTATAAGAACTTATTCTAGAGAATTATCCAAATATGCCTATAAAAAAAACTAAAGCAATGGTTTTAAATTATTGTAAGAAAAACACAAGGCCCAGATCATTCTATAGGTGAATTCATAAAATTTTCAAGAAATGTTACCAATTTTATAAAAGTTTTGCCATGAAAAATAGGAAAGCTTTTATCCTACACTGGAAGGCCAGAATAACCTTCATACTAGCTGAGAGAGTAATAGGAAAATAAAATTTTTACCTCATGTCTTTTATAAGCAAAATTACAAAACAAGATATCAGAAAATCTAATCCAACAGTACATCAAAAAGATAATCTACAATTGTACTTATCTAGTTTCCAAGAATGATTTTATATTGGAAAATTCATAAATTATATTAATAAGCATCAATAGATTCAGTGAAAACATTTTAGGTGCATATATATATATATATATATATATATATATATATGTATATATATATATATATATATAAAATTAATAACCAGAAGTCAAACACATTCTATATGCTAACAGGCAATAACTAGAAAATGCCATTCATAAGACACCAGTTAATAGTAGTAATCCTTATATTCAGAACCTCTATAGTGAAAATCATTAAAATTTACTAACAGCTATCAAGGAGTACTAAATGAAGATACATTATTCATGGATTGAAAGTACTGTAAAGATATGGTTTAAAGATTCAGCAAATTGGGATTTTCATGAAACTTCATATTAGAATTTTTAAATTTATACTGCTGAATAAAAGAAATTTCTGGAGAATAGAAGAAAAAATTAGGAATTACTCTACTAGATTAGGGGACTTATTTTCAAACTAAAATAGAATGGAACACAGCCTAGAAATAGTCCCTTGGCTGTTAATACATGACTAAATTGGCAAATCAAGGTTTTGTGGAGACAAAATAGAAAAAGATTAACTGAGACTCTTCCTTATAACAATAATCAATTCAAGGGCTGGAAAGATAGCTCAGCAGTCTAAAGTGCCTACTTACACAATGTGATGCCTACTTACGCAACGTGATCCCAGGCACCACATGCCACAACAGCCCCTGCCCCCAGGGTGAGTTGAACCAGCCACAAAAAACAAACAAAAAACCATGGAGCTCTTCTAATAACTATTGTCTTGTTAAACAATACAGTTAATACTTCAAGTTAAAAAAAAAAGTATCTATTAGACCTTAAGCAATTAATTTTAAACAAGATACAGGGAAGCACTAATGCATTTAAGTATATCAAAACATAAAAAGTATAGGAATTTTTAGTCATTAACATAAGTGTTGTAACTGGGTACAATGGTGCATGCCTGTGGTCCCAGGAGAACTGCCAAGTATAAGGTCAATTTAGGTAACTTAAACCTTTTCTTAAAAAATGGCTGATGATGCAAGCTCATTACTTCCCAAGCTTGTGTAAGGCTCTAGGATCCACCCTAAGAACTGAAAAAGAGAGTGAAATTTGCTTTTTAAAAGGTAATTTAGCCAGGCATGGTGGATTACACCTGTAAATCCAGCACTCCTGAGGCAGAATTACTAAAACTTCAAGTCCAGTTGGGGCTACGTAGTGAGAAGTTCTATCTCTTAAGAAAGGCGAAATGATAAAACAATGTATACCCTGCAAAATAATCTCATAGTATATACAGTGAAGAGCAGGATTAATATCAAGAAAGAGGACTGAATATATAGCTTAGAAGTGGAACACTGGACAAATATGCATGAGACTTAGGGGTTTAATCTCTATAAGCCCCCAAATAGCAATCAAAAATAATGTGAAATCCAGGTATAGAGATGTATATCATAATCCCAGCTGAGACAAGAGGATCTTGAGTCAGAGGCCTGCAGTTCAACTGACCATACATTCTCTACATGTGTGCCATCTGAAAAAACTGACCGTATAGTGGGGCCATATGGCAAACTGCAAAGTAAACTAAAATGGTATCCAGTATTCTACCTGACTCTAAAACAATTATTGCTAGAAAATGTGACCAGAAAAGTCCACCTTTATAAACTTAATATACTTCCAATTAAGTGATATGCCAAACAAGTGATAAGTCTTACTGTTTGCTCACATGATACAGGAATCAGAAAATATACCAAAAGTAGTAGGATTCAGGTAAAAACAGTACATGAAGTGACATAGCTTGCCTTAAAATGCGTATCATATTAGGGGGGGAAAGGAGCTAAGCCTTCACCTCCACAAGTTAGGAGAAAACTGCAAATGACCCCCTGAAAGGGCAAAACCCTAAAATTCAATCAAGGTCTTATTTTCAGCCAATGAATAATATAAATTAGATCTCTCTCAGGAATGTTCAAAACTGAAGACACCCAAAAAGGGACATAGCCAAGTCACAGACATCAGATCAAAAACAATAAGGCTATGAGAAAACCACATTATGCTAGCATATTAGAAAAACTGGAGGAAAGGGACAATTTCCCAAAGAAGTCTTTAGTAGGAAACCACTTAAGAGTTTGGTGGAGCCTCATATTAAGGGATAGTGCAAGCCAGAGGGTTTGCAGCGCTGGTGGGTTTTGCAGAGTTGGTTCATCATGGATGGACACTGGACCAGGAAAAGGTTGGCTGAGGCCAGAGGAAGCCGCAGATATGGGCAGCAAGATGGCCAGGGGGATTAGGGTCATGGAGAGTGGTAGGGACACCTTTCTCACCCATGCTGCTGCAGGGAGAACGCGGAAAACATGTACTACTTTTCTGAGCTTGCGCTGACCCTCAATGAACCCGAGCGTGGAGTGGCACCCACTGACAGCCGCCTGCGCCCAGATCAGCGGCTGATGGAAGAGGGGCACTGGGACCAGGCCAACACTGAGAAGCAGCGGCTGGAGGAGAAGCAGCGCCTGTCACGGCGCCGACGACTGGAGATTTGTGCACCCAGCCGCAGCTGTGGCACAGAGGAAGGTGAGGCCGGGAGAGGAGGGGGCCTAGGGGCAGGTGGGGAGTATACTGAGGATCAAGGGGAGCCTCAGGAGAGGGGCTTACCCACCTTGGCCCGTGCCCAGCAGAAAAGGAGTCAGATGGGTATGTTCCGCTGTGGTTCGAGAAGAGACTGGACCCGCTCACCAGAGAAACAGCCTACGTGTACAAGGGTGGCTACTGGGAGGCCAAGGAGAAGCAGGACTGGCACATGTGCCCCAACATCTTCTGAGTGCCACCCCTGCAGCGAAATAGAGAGGCCTACACAGCTGGCCCCACCTTTTCTTTAATGCACTCAATTCAATATTGAATGCTCTCTCTCCCCATTTTCTTCCTCTTGCCTAATCCCCCTACAGGAAAAAAAAAAAAAAACATGGGGAGTTTCTACCTTAGAAGGGGAAAGGGCTGACCCGGGTTCTCTCCATCTCCTAGGTGCACCGGGTCACCTGTGTCCCTTTCACCATGGTCTTGGGCCCCATGGGCACCCCAGCTCCCATGTAATATAACTCAGGCTGGCTGGCCCAGGCCATGGGCTGCCCAGGTCACCAGCCCCAACTGAGGGAAGAACTGGCCCTTCCCTGGGAACTTCTTTTACTTTTTTAGAAAAAGAAAAATGACCTCTATTTCTTTCCAGCCATGATGTTTAGTATTTTTAGTACAGCAGTTAGCAGACAGCTTTCCAAGTGTGCTTTCTTGCCACAAAACTGTCCTGGCAAGAATCCCTTTTTATGGCATCAGAAAGCCAGACCCTTTTGAACTGGGGGCATTTTGTAGCTCAATATGGCAAGACCCGTTGCCTGAGTTACCTGTCCACCTGGAACCTAGGGACCACAGAAGCAGAGCAGAAGTGGTCTGCCCTGGGCTAGCTGAGCACAACTGTTCTATGGAGTGACAACTCATGACGGAGGTGGGAGACTGCTGAGTGGCCATGTGGACTGACCAGCAGCCCCTTGCCTAGCCTTGGCCATGCTGGGGCAGCACCCTAGCCTGAAACAAGCCAGGAAGGTCTGAAATGGAGGGCCCACAGGTGCTCCCCACCCTGAGAACCAGACCCCAAATCAGCAATAATAAGCAAACCCTCTGGGCTGGTGACCTGGACACCACAGGCCTGGTATCCCACCTCATCCTCAGGTGGCTCCAGGGGTGCCCAATTCTCAGCATTCCCTGAATTCTTTGCCTAATTTATATATATATATATATGTAAACAATAGCTATTTTGCTTAAATTTCTATAGATGTAAAAGTGAAGAATGATGAAGACAAGGCACGCCTGTCTGAGTTTGGTCCCATAAGCTGTGCCCTGCCCTCTCCTCATACCCCTTCTGGTGGCTTCTACTTACCTTAAGGGGACTGAGCCACTGTGGCCACAGTCCTAGCCCTCAGAAACCCCTGCTCCAATTTTTCCCACTTCAGTTGGCCCTGAAAGTTTACTGTGGGGTTTTTCTTTCTACTCTAGGACTGGTTTTTACATGTATATATGCATTAAAAAAAAAAAAAAAGTGAAAACACCAATGTGTGAAATGCCTTATGATACCCATTCCAGAAGGGTAGGCTGGGGGCAGCCCATGGGGCCTCCTCTCAGAGGTATGGAATGGAGCTTCCTGACACTGTTTGTGAACAAGCCACCTTTGACCCCTAATAAAAACCCTAGGCTTTGGAGTTTTCCACTGTCCTATCCCTGAGTCTGTTTGTGGCTGGATGAAGGGGGCTTATGAAGCCAACAGCCCTGAGGCAACACAGGGGAAAGAATGGCAGGGCTCTGTTCTGCTAGATCTGTGCCATGAGGGCTGCCCAGGGTGGAGTGAACATCATGTATTACTAACCTAGGGGAAGGGTCACAGATCTGCCAGGGGCCACCCTGACAGCTGCACCCAGTCCGCCTCCTCCCAGAAAGGCAGTATGTGAGTCACTTGGAGACCTCCAACAACCTCATTTCTCAGTTCCTGAGGCTATCTATGATGGCACCAAGGCACCCACAGCCCTCCATGAGTGCTACAGTTTATATCCAGAATGTCCTGCCAAAGATGGTTGCCACTGTCCTTATGGGTAAACTCATCTACTGGTGAGTTTAGTGGCTGAGTATCCTATTGAGAAGTGAGGTCTGGCCAAAAGAGGAGGATTACCTGGAAAGGGGCAGTTCTCTTTTCTCCCTGTTTCCTGGGTGCCAGGATATAAGCAGCTTTCTATTGGCAGGCTCTTCTCATGCTAGGGTATTTGACAACGATGCACAGACTGGGAATTCTGTGTCACAGTTCACAACCTTGCACACCACAATGAATGAGAGATTACTCAGAATCAATGTCCAATTCAAACTCTAAAAGATCCAGATGGACTGCCCTTAACAGAGACCCCACCACCACTAAGTATGAGAGCCTCATACAGACATCCCTGAACTGAACCTTCTGTGGACTTCTACTGATAGAAAACATGGATAAAGGTCAAAAGAAGGGAGGGCAGGGAGATAGCTCAGTAGCACAAGTGCCTGCCTGGCAAGTGCAAGGTTCTGAGTTCAATCCCCAGTCCTTCAAAAAAAAAAAAAAGCCCACAAAAAAAAAAAAAAAAAAAAGACAAAAGGACATCTGCACAGAAATTCATGTGCAGGGAACAGGGGAAGGACAGGGTGGGCCATTACTTGGTTGACCTTAGGGCCAATCTAAGTCCTAAATCGTTCCAACTTATGAGTAAAGGTTAAGAGCGGACTAGAGTATTCATTCCTTAAGGCAGTGTTTTGATCCTACTTGGACTTGTGGACCTTTCATTTCTAACCACGTGCTCTGGGAGATTCTGGATGTGTGGCTCCAAAAACTCTGTCTCTGCATATTCATCTCATACATACCTCTGGCCAGCAACCCCAAACCTCTGAAACTGAGCCAAAATAAACCTCTCCTCCCTTAAACTGTGGGTGCTGGGTACTGTGTCTCATCACTGAGGAAAGTGACTAAGACAAGAAAGGCAAGCCTGGCCTGGTAAGTTATATAATGCTTGATATTTATGACCTGGGCTACTTCTGTTGGCCAACTGAGATCACTGGTTACTAAAAGCCAACAAGAGCAGCTGATGACCAGAGGATAGTAGTATGTATTACTAACCTAGGGGATAGTAATTACTAAGCTGGGTACAGTGGCACCTACCTATACACTAGATTACCCTCCACAGCCAATGCTTCCAGGGTGAGAGGTTAGGGTAAGGCAGGGAGCCAGGGCTCTCATGCCCTGTTGCTCTAGCTCAGTAGGCTGGCCTATGGAGCTCCCTTCTCAGCCTTATTTCCCCATCTGTGAGGAAGTGGCCACTTGGGAGTCCCAGCAAAAGAGCTGGAGAGGCAGTGCTCCCTGGTATAAGGAGGGAGGCATCGGGAAAGAGGACAGGCTGCATAGACAAAGCCTGCAGTTAACAAAGGCTGGCCCCCTAGGATAGAGTTAGGGATCTGAAGAGCCTGGAATAGAATGGACCAGGCAGAGCTCTGAACAGGGAGTAACACTAGGGCAACATGAAAAGACCACTCTGCTGAGCACACAAACTGATGTGTATTTAGTGGTCCTCTATATATCAACGACCATTAAATAAAATACACACAAAAAAGTTCTAGCTAGGTATAATGGCACCTACCTATAATCCCTGCACTTGGGTGGCTGAGATAGGAAGACTGCTGTGAGTCTGAAGCAAGCCTGGGCCAGTGAATTCAAGAAAAGCCTAAGTTAAATAGACTCACACACACACACAAAAAAAAAAAAGATAAAAGAAAATATATGTAATTTCTGCAACATAAGCTAATGGGGCCCAAAATACATCCAATAGAAATATAGCACATAATTATAACTATAAATGAAAAGATCCGAATTTACAGAGTAAATGCTGTCTTTGCTAATGGTTAAACTCAGCCACATCAGCCCCAAATCTACAGATTCAACATGATCCTATTTTAAAATCCTACCACTATAGTACAGTTCAAAAATTTGAAAAGCTGGTGGCAAAATAATTGCACAAAAAAAGGTTAAATGTTTTTCTTAAGTTTTTAAATCACAGGGTGGGAAGAGCACAGTCTTGACCTGAAAATACCCAAACTACTCAAATGACTCCTCTTTTTCCTACTACTCTCTGGTCACCATTTGGCATAACCATGAATTTTATGTATTTGTGCCCAACTCCTCCCCATCCCATTCTTGTCACCCTGTCTTAACCACAAGGAACTATGAGCTTCATGAAATGGGAATTTAGTCCCATACAATGTAACATTCTCCAGTGTCTCACACAAAATAGATATTTAGTAAACAGTTGGCAAATGAATGAATTTAGGATAGGAAGACCAACTATAATAGCAATGTAAAGTTGGGAAGGATCGTCAGTATGAAGTAGGGACAAACTGAATTGAAGGATCTAGGAAACTTATTTTTTCCACTAGAGTTCAACAAATTTCTCCTTACAGACTTGGGTATGGGTTTGAGGGAGTCTCTAAAGATAAATAAGGCACCTAAGGTCCCATATCTGTAGGGCTAGGGCTCAGCATAATGGAAGAGGGGAAAGACACCGGGGAGAAAGAAATTTCAATGTGCAACTCAGTGAACAAAAGTGACAAAAATTAAGCTAGCTAACAGTGCATAACTTCATACTGCTGCTCTAGCTGGACAAGTTTGTCCTAAAAGAGTAGTAGCTTAGTTGGTTGATTTTGCAGCCCAACTACACACTACCCAAATAGTGTAATAAAACCCTCAAGAGAAACTGAAATAATTCTAAATTGGCAGTGCTTTCTGTCACCTCACAGAAGTAAACAAGTATCCTAGGGAGGATTTTCTCTTCATTCCAGGATGTTATGAAGGTGTATGGAAAATGAGCAATTCACAACCTAAAAATTTTAAGCACATATGGAAATACAAGGGCCACCAGAAATAACATAGGGCATAAAACTACTCCATATAATGAAATTACAGTCCTAGGATACAAAATAAGCATGTCTCATATAGTTCTAGAAACAGAATGGCATTTTGAACATACTTTAAATTTTTTACCCTCCCAGAAAAACTTTGTATTACTGAAAATAGTAAATAATATTGTAACAAAATTTACACAGCTGAAGAGAGTATTAGTGATATGGAAGTAAAATCTGAAGAACTCCAGACTATAACACAAAGACACGAAGAGGTGAAAAATATAAAAAGGTAGGAGACAGGAAGCAAAAGAACCTACTTGTGTCAGAAGGTCAACAAAGAAACAGAAGCAATAGTTGAGAGATAAATTGCTAAAAATTTTCAAAAAATACAAAGCTGAACAAATCCCAACTAAGGTATATGTACTGCCAAAGTGAGTATAATAAATACCAACTAGGGTAAATAAAAATACACAGCTAGGGGCCTGGCAGGATGGCTCAGTGGTCTAAAGCACCTGCTTGGGAAAGCTTAGGCGGCTGCAGGGACCGCGGTTCAATCCCTGGCACCACATGCTGCGCCAGCCCTGCCCTTGGGGCGGGCTGAGCTGACCATAAAAATGAATGAATAATCAAAGGTTCTGAAACAAGAAAAATAAATAAATAAAATAAAAAAGTCTTTAAAAAAATACACAGCTAAACACAATACAGTAAAATTACAAGACAATAAAAATCTCAAAAGCAGTTGGCCTAGAGAGGGAAGAAAAAAGATAACCTTCAAAGAGTATCCATTAAACTGAGAGTTGACTTCTAGAAGAAGTCAGAAGACAAAAATGATTACCTTGTAAACAGAAAACTATAATGTTCCAAGTCAAAATATTTTCTAGGAACACAAGTAAGATAAGGATTAGCAAAGATTTTCCAAAAAGCATCAAAAGTATCCTGTGGAGTTAGAATTTGCTGAATTGTGGGGCTTTTTGTTTTTTTGAGACAAAGTCTCACTCAGACTGTCTCTGAACTCCTGAGGTAGCCCATGGTGACCCCAAACCTGCAGTGACTGTCCTGCCTCAGCCTCCTGAATGCTGGGATGCTGGGATTATAGGCGTGCACCACTATACTCAGCATGAATTAAGTATTATGTAAAACTTACAATCATTAAATGTACAGTAATACTAAATTTCAAGAACAGTAAAGGAAACACTGAACAAAGGAAAAAATCTAAAGAAGGCAGGAAATGAAGGAAAAAGGAATGAAGATATAGTGGAATAAAAACTAGTAATAAGAGATTAGAGATAAAGCAACAACAGATCAATAATTACATATAATTTCAGTAATAAATGCTTCACATAAAAACACCCTGGAATGAAAGTAGCTAGCTGTATGGTATTTACAAAAATATACTTATAGATACATAAACAAAATGGACTTCTAAGGCAAAAAATATTACTGGATGTTAACCTTAGAAAATTTTAGAAGTCAATATATAATAATAAAAGTAAAACTCATAAAGGTCTAATACTCTTATGCACCTAATAACATACCAATATATACAAAGTAAAATGGACACAATCATAAGAAGTCCATAATCACAATGAAAAATTTTAATCATCTCTCCCAGTAATAAGAACTCAAAAAAACCCTAAAACCAGTAAGGTTGCCTAAGGCAACACAATTAACAAATTTGGTTTAATAGGAATATATACGACATTATAGAACATTGCAGAAAATGTATTTTTAAAATGCAAGTAAAACATTTCTGAACATTCATCTCATATTTGGGGTCATTCAGAAAATCTCAGTTAATTTCAAAGAACTGACATATAAACTGTATTCTTATACTACAATGAAGTCAGTTAAAAATCAGTAACAAAAACAATTAGGGAGAAAAATATTAGAATGTTAATATACTTCAATGAGTCAATTAAAAACAAATCATAAAATATTATTAAAATAATATATCAAAACCTACTTACCACAGGTAAAGCAGTATTTATAAGAAATAAAGCATTAAAAACTTACAAGCCAGCCAGGTGTGGTGATGCATGCCTGTCATCCTAACACTCAGGAGACTGAGGCAGGAGGACTGCCGTGAGTTGAGGCCAGTTTGTGCTCCATAAGTGAGTTCAAAACCAGCCTGCACTACATAGTGAGACCTTGTCTCAAAATAGAAAAAGAAAAACTTATAAATCAAGCTAAAAGTAATCAGCTAAATAATCAAATTCGAGTAAGAAAATAAACAACAGGTTAAATTAAGGTAAAATCAAATATCAATAAAAAAGATAATATAGTTCCTCTTATCCACAGGGAATATGTTCCAAGACCCATACAGGATACCTGAAACCACAGGTAGTACTGAAGTCTATGTTTCTATATAGTCTGTTGTTTCCTAAACATACATGGCTATGATGAACTTTATAAATTGGACACAGTAAGAGATTAACCATGATTAATAAAATACAATTATTTCAATATATTATAATAGAAGTTTTCTAAAACCATATTGTGAATAATTTATTTGTGGAACTTTCTATTCAGTATTTTTAGACTGGTAACTGGAACCATAGAAAGCAAAAATTGGGTTTAAGAGAGGACTACTGTAAAGAAAGCTGAGGTTGTTTCTTTGAAAAACTAAAAGTTGACACACTTGGTATTATTGATCAGAAAGAGAAAGGGAAAATGAATTAAGCAAAAAAAAGTTTGGAATAAAAGGGGGACCTAAAAACATGCTATATGTATTTTAAAATGAGGACTGTATGAACAACTCTGACAATAAATTTGGAACAGGTAAATGGATAAATTCTTAGAAAAATATAAATTAAAATGAGTAAAAATATAGAAAAATCTTAATAGTATTACAACCATCTTTTTAAAATCTTAAATTAGTTACAAATTCCACATACATATACACAAAACTCTAGATACAGATGATGAATAACTCCAATCTTGCAGAAACTATTCAAAGGACAGAAGAAAAGAAATAATACTCCCAAACTCATTTTTTGAGGCTAGCAAGAAGATTCATCATCAAAAATGGACAAGGACAGTATGAAAAAGGAAAATTACAAAGTAGAGTTAATCATAATACCATAATTCAAATAATATATGAACAAATCTAACCATACAAGACTGATCATTATATTGAAGAAATGCAATATTCATTTACCCTGACCAAAACTAGCCAATGTAATTAACCAACTAAAGATAAACAGTACATGATCATCTCAATGGACAATCATTTGGTTCATTTGAAAGGAAATATTTTAGGTTGAATTCAACACATATCCATGACATTAAAAAATTAGAAATGGGCATGGAAAGAAACTTGCATAATGTGATTAATATCAATACAAATACATTCTCCTCCTGAAACAGAACAAAAAGGTGTTCACTTTCACCATGTGTGTAAAACTGCCTAAGTGTTGTGCCCTTAGGCAAGAAAATATGTAAAGTGAAAGAACTGGCAGACGTAGTTTGGAAGATTTATACAGATATTATTTTTTTCTTAAATTGATGGCAAATAATTCCAATGAAAACTTTACAGGTTTTCTTATGGAGATCGATGATTCTAAAATTTATATGAAATTATAAAAATTAACAGTTAAAAAGTCTTGAAGTTTAGAAAAAAGCGGAAAAATTTGCTCCATTAAATGTAACTATAAATATTTAAGTCAGTATGGCACAAAAAGACAATAAACAAAACTAACTCCAGAAACATAAATATATGAAAATATGGTATATAAAAGAGGTAGTGTTGTAAAGAAAAGATTTTCAAAATAAGGACATGGGGGCCACCAAGAAGAGGGAGAGGAGGAGGGATGGGAGGGAACAGTAGAAGGAGGGAGGGAAATGGAGGAAGGGAGACTTTATCTCACAACATCCACGTCAATTTCAGGTGAATTAAAGATCTGTATATGTAAGATAAAATAATACCTTCATGAACTCAGGGAAGGGAAAATTTCTTAAGAAAAACTATGCAGAAAAAAACTTAATAAACCTACATTAAAATCAAGAATTTCTGTTCATCAAAAGACTCTAAAATGGAAGTAACAAAAGACATACCAAAGAGTGGAGGAAATGTGCAACACAGTTAACTTTATAAAGAACTTGTACCCACAATACACAAAATCCAGCAAAAGACAGAAAAACTGAGCATAGTGGTACACACCTGTTATCCCAGCACTGAGGAGGCTGAGGCAGGAGGATCGTTGCAAGTTCAAGACAAGCCTGGCCTACAAAGTGAGCTCACAGTTAGCCTGAATTGCATAGCAAGACTGAAAGTGAGCCAAAGTATTTAACACTTAACAAAACAACTAAATGTTCAATAAACTTAAGGAAAGGTGCTCAACCACAACAGAAATCAAGAAAATGCAAATTAAGCCACAATGAAGTACCACTCCCATACCTCAGTCTGGTAAAAATTTCAACTCTACTGATACTTTTTTTTTCTTTTTCTTTTTGGCGGGACCAGGGTTCGAACTCTTGACTTTGCACTTGCCAGGCAGGCACTTGTGCCATGGTGCTATCTCCCTGGCCTAGTGATACTCTTGAGGAAGAAGTGGGGAAATGAAATATCATCTAGTTATAGGGCCATTGTCTATAAAATCTGATACCTCTTGTGAAAAATTTGGCATTACAATGGACATGACCTATATGATTCTGCAAACTACTTTAATGATTACATTCTAGGGAGAATATCCTATATGGTAACAAGAGACATAAATAAGAATGTTCACAGCTGCTCTCAATATCAAGAAAAAAATAAATAAATAAAGTGCCAGTTACAGAAGCATGGATAGAAAAAGAGTAGCATGTTGAACTGTAAGTTTAGTTCTTTGTTTTCAGTACTGTGGTGAAAAATATTACAATACCATATGAATTTTGGTGACATAATGGTGAAAATACAAAGCAAACTGCAAAATAGTAAAATGCTAAGTTCAAAAGCAGACAGAGCAAACAATAATAAAAGATGATCATTATTGAGGGTGCAGGTTTCTGTTGAGCAGAGAAGAATGAGATTGAGGAGAGACCAGTAGGAATTTATAAAATTACAGTAATAAATCAGGAGATCAATGTTCCTTGTAGGTAGAAAAACAAAGATAAAAATGAGACAAGGAAATTGCAATTATAATTCATAAAAAGACTACAACTTCCAGGAGACAGCTGAAGGCCCTAAGTTGACTCAATTAAAAAAGTGAGGTGTTAGCTTGGCAATTAGTGTATGTGTAGAGGCTTCAAACCAGGTCATGGCAAATGGAGATATAAGCAGCCAGGAGGCCAAGCCAAAGAGAAAGAATTTATGAAGACACGACAACCAAGGACAGATACCTGTAAGATCAGCAAACAGCAACCTCACTGGACTGGCAAGATTTTCATGCCCCAAAATAAGATATTTACACCTTTGTAAAGAATACCTTTGTTCTGTTTAAAGTTATAATTAATGGTGTTGCAGAAGTATGGATGCTACCTACCCCAAACGCCTACAAACCCATTTCTACATTAGATGTCTTTTTCTGATTGTTATCCTACAGGTTGATCTGAACTTGGCTAAGATGTAGTCATTTTGGAGTATAAAAATCCCTAGAAAAAGAGCCCACTGGACAACCCTTTCCCCTCCTACATTCATCTGCACAGGTGCATTTTGCTTTACAATAAATGCTGCTTTCTGATCTTGTTCTGTAATAAATACTTTCCTTCAGTCCTCTCTTGACTCTTTGCCTTGTAATCTGGGTAGAAAGAAAAACACACCAGCTGGATGGTAGCACTTGTACATCTTCCTAAGTTATAAAGGCTTTATACAGTAAACTTTTATGGCTACTCAGCATCTAATAAAAATAAAAACAATAGCTTTCAGGAGAAAACTCCATATAGGTCTTTTTTTTTTTTTTTTTTAAGGGTCTCACTGAGTCATAGTGATCCTCCTGTTTGTACCTCCCAAGGGCTGGGATTACAGACGCACACCACCATGCCAAATATCGCTGGCTCAGAGCACTCTAGAGTGGGGCTGGCGTGGCACAAGGGGCCAGGAACCAAGCCCTGGCCCCTGTGCTTCCTCTAAGCAAGCGCTAAATCTGCTGAGCTATACCACCAGCCCTTCCATATAGGTCTTTAAAACTGATTTTTAGAGTCCAACTAGATTTATTGTGCCTTATTCCATTAATAGTGTAATTAGTTGTACAGATAAGTCAAATCCATTTTGGCAGATTCAGATATGCATATATAAAGCTTCTCAAAGCTAAGGAAGCAACACAGCCAGGAGACAGCCCTCAAAATGAGAGAAAACCTTTACCAGCTACTCTTCTGAGGACTGAATTTCAGAAAAAAGAACTAAAGAAGAAAGCATAGGGGCCAGCGAGATAGCTCAATGAACTAAAGCACCTGCTTAGGCAAGCTTAGGCAAGCGCAAGGAACACTATTTGATCCCCAACACCGGATGCCGCACCAGCTCCAAGGTGGGCTGAGCAGGCCAGAGTCTGCTATAGTCCCAGCGCTGGAGAGGCTGAAAACAGGAGGCTCACTATGAATCTAAGCTCTGTGGTGAGACCCTGTAACAACAAAATTTATTTAAAAAATAAAAATAGAAACCATAAATAAACTCCCAGTAAATAAGCAAATGAATTCACACCTCAAAAGAAGTACAGGAACTAGGGAGACGGCTCAGCAGAAGTGATTGTGTGGGAAGTGTAAGGTCCTGAGTTTAAACCCTGGTACTGCCAAAAAAAAATCCCCCAAAACCAAAAAACAAGCAGCTGATACATGAAAAAATGTTCAATTCCATATTGCTTTTTCAAGATGGTGAAAGGCACTTTTTGGCACAATTGAGCCCACCTCAGGGGACATAACCCACATTTTCATTTTGCATGTGCTGCCCCTCTCCCCACCCCAATTCAGTCGGACTCAGGACAGCAGCTACACATGAGTTTGGAGGTCCCAAGATACAAATAGGGAAACTTTGATACTTCCAATGCCATTTATCAAAACCAACAGTCAACTGTCTTGCTCAACCCTCACATGTAAATCTCATCAATATCAGAAACAAGACCCAGAAAGATTCAACATGGTTTCAAAGTTTCTAAGTTAACTGGCAAATTTGTAAACTGTCTCTATAAAAAATAAAACAACAAAAACAGGTTTAGTTTTAGAACTACCAGAGTGTATAACAGCTTTTCTCCATATTAATCATCAAAGCGCACTAGGAAAAGGTATCTAATCACAGTAATGACAAACCCCACAATAACATGACTAAATTTTGTGACTGGGGAGGTGGATTGGTAGAATAAGTGCTTGCCTAGCAAGTGCAAGGTTCTGAGTTCAATCCCCGCTCCCACAAAAAAAAAAAAAAAAAAAAGCCAAAAAAACGAAACAAAACATGACTAAATTTTATAACCAGGACATTATAAAGATGAATGAAAAAATATCTTATTGGCCCAGAAAGTTATAGAACCCATATGAAGAAATATAATCTTACTGTAGAATCAAAGTCTTAAACAAATGGAAAACCATTTCATATCCTCTGGGAAGATTTAATATAAAAATGTCAACATTCTCAAAGCATTTACATTTAATGCAACTGTAACTGAAGTCTGAATGAAACTTTTTTTTTTTAAGTGATCCTTCAGGTGCTGAGAATTGCCAAGATTAAGCTCAGCTACAGCTTCAGCTACATCGCACTCACCTGTGCAACTAATGGCAGGATATCTCTATTGCCCTAAAGAGTGCCTCCAACCTGATACAAACCAAACACAAGGAAATATAAATTGCCCAAATGATTCATATAAGCTAGCATATGTGAATTTCTACCCAGGGGTGGGAGGATGACAAAGTTTGATTCTTGCTTGTGGTTTAGACTGAACTGTATTTCACCAGGATTTAAGGATGACAGAAAAATTTAACACTACATGTAAGTGTTGGCGCAAATGGGTTGGGTTTTCCTCAGCATGACAAAACACAAAAACTAAAAATGCTGACCTTTCAACAAACATCGCAAACAAAGCCAAGGGCAAACCTGTAGCAAATAAACTCTGTGCAACCCGAGACAACTCTAGTCAGACCCTTAGAGATGCTGGCACACAGGCTGCTCCTTTAAGGCAAAAGGAAAAACAGGCATATTTCCAATTAATTCCTCCACCTTGCAGAAATAAAGATGATCAGCCAGAACATCATCTATACTAAAACAAAAAAAATTGTAGTAACTTCTCACAGTTGTAAAACAATTGTGGAAAAGGTAATAGGCCCAGTGTGTGTGTGTGGGGGGGATCCTTTCTTCACTTGGGGTAGAGGCAGTGTTTGTGGGCTCCTGAGATAACGGAAGTGGGAAGCATCCACAAGGCCTGTGCAGTGCACAGCTGAGGCATTGGGGCAAGTAGCAACAATTACCCATGGCAATTGGGCCCACCCTTAAGTGTCTAGGCTGCCATGGGCATTAAATGCAAAGCCACCACCCATTGGCCACTGTGAGGACAGAGCTGACACAAGCCCCTCTCAAAACATCCAGAGTGCTGTAAAGCTAGACTTGTCTGGGTCAGGTAAGAATTTAAAATCAGACCTCGGGCATGTGTTGCACTGTTAGCTTATGACTTAACAATGAGGAACTCAAAACTTCTCTGACCATCATGGCTTCTAAAACCCAGCCAAGTGTTGGTTTAACTTGCTAGGCCTTAGAGAGGGTTTCAGGAACATAGAAGTTTGAATAGATGACAAAGAATGTGAATCAGAGTAGCAGATGAGAGCCAGTTTAAAGAGAGATGTATAGCCACTGGGAACCCTAGGAAGTATCAATAATCTAGAGAACACAAAAGAAGATGGAAATGTCTGCTGATTTCTTATCCTCTCACTGGTCCAAATTTGCCCAAGTAATTCAAACTTCTGCACCAGTCCAGACCTTGGCTGGCAGCTGAGAATGCCAGAACCTCAAGAAATCATAGGTATCATGGGCCAAATGGGAGGCTGCTTATAAATGCAACCCTCATCCTTGGTGGACACTACAACTGGCTAAATATTTAGGCCATGATGGTAGCCCTGGGGAATGCACATGACTACTACATGAGTCACTAAGCACCTCAAGGGCTGTAGCTGCATGGAGAAAGCAAAACTTTCAACAGGCATTGGCCCCCTTGCCCAACTTCAGCCAGAGCAGTCCCAGCATCACTGTTAGGGGTTGAGAAATTTCAGGTGAAGACCTGGCCCTGGTGCTAAATAAACTGGAAAACTACTATCATCCAATCCTTTCATCTTATAAGAACTAAGAGCAAGAATGACTTGTCTGAGGCAAGGCAAGTGAATAGGAAGAAGGAAGTTTTGGCATTGGACCTGGTGGAGCCTGTTTCATCAATGGCCAATTACTGAATGATAGCAGCTAAAATGAAAAGCAGGGCTGGCTACATTTTGGCATGTGCTTTGCCAGGACCTCCCTTGTAGTCTGCCCTGATCGGCAGAGATGGTGCCTCCAGCAGAAGTCAAACTAACCAACAAGCTGGCTAAGCAATTGCTCTAAAAACAAAACTCTATGTGGCCATTCATAGGAAGCATCAAAGGTTCTGCCTCCAACAGAAGCCAGAACTCTACAGTGGAATTTTTAGAACGATTTCAAGAACCTTGGAGACTTGTCAATAGGTCACACACAACCTGGCTCAGCTGCAGAATTATCTTCTAACAAGAACAAGCAGCCAGTGTAAGCAGAGCACTTAGGTCAAGCCCTAGGCTCTGTGTAAACAGAAAAAGTTTGAAGCTATCAGGCTTCACACTGATCCTTACAGCTTCCTCTCTTGGGCAATACTACTTCAGTCCTGGAGTTTGAAATTCATATACAGGAAGAGGGGACAATAAACCTTGTAATTCAAGAAATAGTGTTGCTAGATACATTAATGAAGCAGAAAAGTTTTCTAAGCCCATTATTAATCATTGATTTCTTCTGGTAAACAAAAATGTCATACCCTTGCTCTGACCTAGTAACAGATGAAAATGAGCTTTTTAATCTGAAATCCCTGGGACATTTAGGAGCTGCGGGGTCCCGTAAGGCAGACATTTTCCTGAGGACTTAGCACCTTATTTTTAAATCTTATTTACAAAAAGTTCTACTGAACCCAAAATTCAGAGCTACATATCGTCCTGTATCAGAAGAGAAATCGGCCAATGAAGATAATAAATCTCACTGATTAATTCAAACGGACTCAATCCATTATTTTACACGTTTAGTAAATAGTTATATACATTCTGGCAAAGTATGGGTGGGCCACGCTTGGAATTGGTACTAGAAGTGTGGGAGTATAGCTTAAAATTGTTAATGCATTAACAACCTTTTCCTTTTTGGAATTTACCCTTTGTAAAAGTAATCTAAATTAATGAGTAAATGCATACAGTAATTTTTGTTTTAGAAACAACTCAAATGTTTACATGGTAACATTAAACTACATCCACAATAGTGACATGCTCTATAGCTGTTCAAAGAATGAAGGAGACCCTTCTGGACTATTCTGAAACAAGTTCTAAAATCCACTGGTGGCAAACAACAGAATGTGTGTGTGATTGAGCTCTTAGGATGCATACGTTGAGATTTGGGAATTGGGTGGGAAGAAGCCTTGCTCTTCAAGGTCCAGCTTGAGTGTGGGAGTACAGGTATGTGCCACCACACCTGGCTCATAATCTTTTTTTTTAAATCTATGTGCACATTACTTAAAAAAAAAAAAAAAAAAATTAACCAGCCAACCAAATCCCTCATGTCTCTCCTAAAGGAGAGAGATGTCGGGCTACCCTCACTTTCTTGCATCCTTGTGCTAAGAACCTTCCTGCCACAGGTAAGCCATGCTTTCTTCCTTCTCTCATGTTGCCAGATAGGTCCATGCCAATTAACTGTCCTGTGATGTTGCCAGGAAAAGAAGGAGAGACCTGCATTTTGTAATTCACCCAGAACAGCAAGGTCTTTTGATTGGAAAACTATTTAGCAAAGCTGAGGTTGGATTAAGCACACCCAGAAGTTGCATCCACAACATTTAAGAACTCTAGTCAATTTCTGTGGATGTTAAGGAGGGTGAAGCTCAACTAATAAAAAATGGTTAAAGATAAAGAAGGCATTGAAGACTGGTTAAAGCCACAGGATCAAAGAAAAAACCACTTGAAGGTGCTGGATTTCACTGAGAACACAGACTGAGTTCAGAAGTTTATAGTATAAGTAAGTTTCCAACTTAAAACCAGCTCCATTCCTGGAGAACATTAAGATTCCTTGACTTAGGAGGGATTTTCAAGGTCCCACAAAAGGCGTTTTATATGCCTCTCACACAAATATACAACGTAAAGCATAAAAAAAACACACAAAAAGAAGAAGTAACACCTACCATCTTTTTGGGGCTGAGGAGATAGCTCCATGGCACAAGTGCCTGCCTGGCAAGTGCAAGGTCATGAGTTCTAACCCTGGTCCCACAAAACAAACACAAACAAACCAAAACACCTACCATCTTTTTGACTCAGTCCAATTTCTCAAATATTTTCTCTTTTGTCTCCATGGTTATTGCTTTGTGCTTCCTAGCAGTCCCCTCCACATCACTCCTTTTCCTCTTGCTTCCAGACATCCTGGGCTCTGATTGAGCACTACACTCCTATACACTATCACTGTACAGTAGGCAGCACAACCGTAACACATATGCTACCTCCATGATTTGTTTGCATGTATAAATGTTTGTAATGTGAGGTCGATTTGTATCTATGAAAGTTTGCAACTTAATGTTCATTCATTAAGTTGGGAACTTACTGTAGTACATTTTGATCACAAATGTAAGTGTAAAACACTCAAGTACCGAACTGTCTTCCTTTTAAACTGGAACAGGTTTGTGAACAAAAACTTAATGTATTCACTATCTAGTGCAGAGGGGAGGATGAAGGAGGATCAACAGCTCAGGACATTCTAAGTCTCTTGGAGAATGTTTGTCCAGAGTAAAGACTACTATTATTTCCCATTATCCTCTCCTGCAGATATGGTTTGGGAAAGCCCAGAACTACCATTCATAGGTGCTTCTTCTAGCAATGTGTACAAATGGAAAACAACTGGATTCCAGTGTGACCCGAGTCCTTCATCACTTCTTAAGTCTTTTGCAGACATCATTGTGCAGCAATGTAGCCAATACTGACCTGGGGTAGGTTAATGGTAAAAACACACCCTAGAAATTTTCAATCAGTGGTACCAAGCCACAGTTCTTATGCCTTCAGAGGACACAAGTAGGAATGGGGGAAAACAAGCTGCAGGAAATGAAACCAGAATTATTCCAAAGACTATTACAGAAAACTCAGCAACTCTTGGCTGACCTTGGGTAGTTACTGAAGGATGCGGCTTCTGAAGCTGTGTCTGGATAGGGAGGGAAGGTGAGATGAGGTTCCTGCAGAGATGCCACTGGAGACCCTAAAAATGTACAGGTCCTTCTGCCTAGGACTAGGGGCTGTGCCACACCTAGGTGCAGCTAGGCAAAGGGAAGTAGAAAAACAGTAGCAGATTCTCTAGGGACCTGTACCATCTGAGGTAGCCACAGATGGAAAATTCTGCCAGCTCAGCACCAGAGCTCTTTCATACACCTGCTCTTTCCCTGAGGAATCCTTTGGAATTAAACATTCAGAAGTGCTACCCAGGTCAGGGATCTACCCAGCTGGAGGTGTCTACTCAGCCTGGACTCAAGCTGAGAAAATTAGTCCTTCAGAGAGAACTTGTGGGGGGATAGAAAAACTAACAAGCAAGATCTTTCTTCCCCACACTATTAGGTGATGCCACAGCCAGGATGACTACACAGCCACTTGGGGCTAACTACAGACCTTCACAGTCTTGATGTGATAAAGTAGAGCTACAAGAAGTCTCTATGATGATAAACCTTTTGACCAGTCCTATGTGGCTCCCCTGATCTGAATCCCTACTGGCCACACCACTCTGGGAGGCTCTCCCTCATCCCCATTCTTCCATCTCTTCATTGTTCACCCTCTACAAGAGATATCATTAATATCCCTGGAGAATCTCCAAATTTATGGTGATGCTGGTCTCACCACTATTTTGAGGATCCAGAAGCTGAAGTTGCAACCTCATATAACGAAAGTATAAAGTTTCTTTTACCCAAAAGTCATTAAAAAAAAAGGTCTCACAGCAAGCACAACCTGTTTCTTTTAAAAAATAAATATTTATAAACTTAGGGAGAAAAATTCAAAGAATCAAGATATCTGTCCTTCCAAAGCATAAATGCCTCACATGAATTAAATCAAAAGTTAAATCCATCAACCTATAAATGAAATCTCCCTGCCTGAAGCTGGCTGGGTTGAGGGGCAGGGGGAGGTGATTCTGGCTCCTGGCCCTTCAGTCCCCCTTGGTGATGAGGTCCTCGATGTATGCATCCAGCTCATCATCTGTGTTGATGTCTATGTCCTGGAACAGAGTAGGGTAGGGATCAGCCAGGGCCACCAACTGGTATAGGGAACAAGCCTCTCTACTCTTCTCCCAGCTCCTGGGCTCCATCTCTTCCTCATTCCACTATCTTGGCTTACAGATTCCTGTCCTGTTTTGACACCTATCCCTATCCCCATCTATGTGCTCAGATGATCCCAAGATTATCTTGTTTCTGCCCTGCCTCTAACTCAAGATTGCCTTAGCAATCTTTCCCTCAAATATAAATATGCCTATTTTTCTCCCTTTCCTCTGCCACCACACAATGTCCAAGCAATCACTGCATCTTACCGAGCTGTAGGAATCAATCAAACTGTCATACTGAAAACTGGACCATGTTACACCACTTCAGGGGCTTCCCACTGCTCTCAGAACCAAATTCCACCTTGTAGAATCCTTCCTCTAGTACCACACACAGTTCCTCAATGAGACCAAGTCCTGCTCATCTTCCTTCTGTAGGAGTCCCACTCGATATGGGTAGCACCTTTGCTCTGTTCTAATACCACCTCCTTAAAGGCCACCCAGATACCCTGACAAGTGGCCTTCCCCAGTGTTCTGTCTCTTACAAGTTATTGTACAGCACAGCATACTAACAGTAGCTCTGTCTCCTCTACCAGAATGTGGGGCTGCAAAAACTGGAATCTTACCTGGCCTGTCTTTGTTCTCCCTAGACCCTGAGGAAAGAATAGACTAGGCCCTTGATCGACTGCTGCCTTAACACTTATCTAAAGGGGATACACCATTTCTGGATGTTATGTGGAAAAGGAAGAACTTTGTTTTATAGCTAAGAGGGTTCGCAAACCAAGCTGTACAACGTAGGTCTGACTGGGAGGAGGCCCAGGCAGCTATACCACCTCAAGGTCTCCAGGTCAGGATGCTGTGCAGCCAGGATTGGAATCACAGCTTCCTGTGAGTGGATAGAGCCCTATGAGAAAAGAGTAGGAGTTCTCTGGTACCCCTCCCTGAAAGACCAGGTGGTCCAGCTGCAATGAAGGCTGCCTGGCTCACCTCCTGCACCTTTTGCAGGAGTGCTACGATGTTGGTCCTTAGCTTCTGCAGCTTCTCCTCTGTCTCACGGAGCTTCCTCTCAGAGGTACGCAGACTTTCTTCAGATGCCTTGGCCCGTGAGTCAGCACGACTCTGGTAGGAATGGCACAGATTCTGAAGCCCCACTTCATATTGCTTGAAGTACTCTTTCTGAGGAGGGAGCCAGAGAGGGGTCATCAGGACCTTTCGAGACAGACACAGGTCCAACAAGGATGTTTGGTTTGAAGAAATATCTCAGGCACAAGGGGCAAGCAGTCTCCTTGGATCCAAAGTACAAAGAACCTAATTCTGATCTAATGGGGCTCCCATGAGGAGGAGGTCATAAGCACCCAGGTAAAGCATTCAGAAAAGTGCTTTGGCAGACAGCAAGCCATGAAGTAAATGGGGTGGTGAGATTACATAATATTCCAGGTGGCAAAAGGGGGGGGGGGGCTCCCAGGATAACTCTTCTAGCCAATCACACTTTCTGAACTTCACAATAGGCCTTTCTGACTATTCACGTTTAAGTGATAGCCAACAGTACTAGGATCAAAACGGTTCTCTTCCATGAGTATTATGAAGCACCTACCAAGACACAGTATCTCTCAATTTCTCTAAGTAGATACTTTTGCAGTATCAGAGAATTTTATTGAATTCCCTGAGGCCCCAAAACCTCCAGGGAATAGGAATATCTATTCAAAATGAAGGAGTTTTTTGGGTTTTTTTGTTGTGCTTTTGTGGTACCAGGGATTGAACTCAAGACCTTCCGAGCTGTCTCCCTGGCCCAAAGTGAAATGCTATATATAGAATTTCAGTGTGTAATTTTTTTTTTTTTTTTGCATAATATCTCTTCAGGTGATATTTTCTAAGTTCAGATTTATAACAAGATTTAATCAGAAATCACAGAGAAAGGGGTTGGGGAGATAGCTCAGTAGAATAAGCACTTGCCTGGCAAGCACAAGGGCCTGGGAAAAGAAAAAGAAATCACGGAGAAAGAGGAGGTCATTTTAGTGAACAGAAACTTAGAACCATGGGTCCTGGCTGGTCACTGCAGTCTGACCAACTATAGCATTTATTCTTTTATAAAGATGCATAAGTTGTCAGTACTGAGAAGCTTCTCACAGCAGTTTTTCTTTAAAAACATACTTATAAATGTTTATTATTCATTTTACAATCTATACCATTATCCCCTTAAACCAGATGCTAAGAGAAATGTCACATTCTGCACATACAAAAAAGTTATCCTGGGATGGAAAGATAGAATTGAAGGGTTAGCCAAACCGCTCAGCAGATTAAAGCCACCTACAAACAGACACAGGGGCCAGGGGCTTGATCCTGGGCCTGCTGTGCCAGCCCTGCCCCCAGGGCACACTGAGCCTGCAATAGAGACTGGGTGTGGTGGGACACCTATAATCCTAGGTCTTGCGGGGCTGTACATAGGTGGATCACTACAAGTCCAATCTAGTAGTGAGACCCTGAACACCCTGTAGATCCTTCTCTAAAATACAAAAAAAAGAAAAAAAAAAAAAAAAAGCCAGATTCAAATCATTAAAATTAAATACTCAACATTATAAAGACCATAATGCTTAATACTAGATTTTTTAAACTTTATTCTGAGGCAACTGTTGTGGATCCACAACACTATTGCTTCAATTTTTTTTTTTTAATTTTATTTATTTATTTTCTTGTTTCAGAACCTTTGTTTGTTTATTCACTCGTTTTTATGGCCGGCTCAGCCTGCCCCAAGGGCAGGACTGGCGCAGCATGTGGTGCCGGGGATCGAACTGTGGTCCCTGAAGCCGTCCAAGCTTTCCCAAGCAGGCGCTTTAGACCACTGAGCCATCCCGCCGGGCCCATATTGCTTCAATTTTTAAAAATGATACCTAAGTCTTAACATTTGTATATCCCAAACAGAATCCTGCAATTATTATAAGACTTCAGGGAACTCATGGCCCAGTATGACAGGAAAAAGGATCAGCACTTACAAAGTGATAAGAACACAATGAACTTAAAGATTCTGGTGAGTTCTGACACTAAAAAAGAAAAGTTTAAAGTGATTTTAGATATTATAGTCAGGGGCCCGGCGGGATGGCTCAGTGGTCTAAAGCGCCTGCTTGGGAAAGCTTGGGCGGCTTCAGGGACCACAGTTCAGTCCCCAGCACCACATGCTGCGCCAGCCCTGCCCTCAGGGCAGGCTGAGCCGGCCATAAAAATGAGTGAATAAACAAATAAAGGTTCTGAAACAAAAAACAAATAAATAAATAAATTCTAGATATTATAGTCAGGAGGTCAAAGTTGTATTAGACCTTCTTTTACAAAAATAAACTAAATATTATTTTTGGATTCAGACATTCAGACTGACTTTACTTCTAGCTGAGCAGTTGTACTCACTGCAGAGGTTCCACCGTACCCTGGCTTTGCTGAGTTTGATAACAACTGAGCCAAAAGTAACAAATATGAATTAAGTTTTCTCTACTATGGACTCAGGGAGACTGGCCCCTGACAAGAAGGCGCCAGCTAAACTTCACTGTTCTGTTTAGACCTTCTCTGTCTGTCTATTCTGAGATTTGCAAAGATCAACTATAGCATAAACAAGAGCAAAAGCTGAAGTGTAGAGCCTTCTATGAAGATGCTGTCATACGTCCTGCCACCCAGTAACTCTGCACTGAATGCCATGCCCCATCCTCTCACAAGGAGAGCAAGGTGGCATTATGGGGAGAGGAAGATCCATCCTAAGAAGTAAGTGAATTTCTGGTCTAGATGCTAGCCATGGGCCAATAGATTTTACTTCTCTAGGTTTTAGTTTCTTCAACTAGTTTATTTCATTTTTTTGAAAGTAAAAAAGAGACACGCCTCCATTTTTTTAATCTCTGGCAAACTGTATCAAGCATACATGTAACGCCGGGCGTGGTGGTGCATGCCTATAATCCCAGCACTTGGGAGGCTGAGGCAGGGGGATCAGTGCGAGTTCGAGACCAGCCTGGGCTACAAAAGTGAGCTCAAGGCCAGCCTGAAATGCATAGTGAGACCCTGTCTCAAAAAAAAAAAAAAAAAAGCATACATGTAACACATGAGAGCACATCTTAGATGTATTAATTCTGCAGTTCTAGTCCTCTTTCCTGGAAAACTGAGTTATTCCTAACATATAAACATACTGCTTAATCGGAATGACTCTCAGGTCTCCCTCCTCTTCAGTTCTGACCTCCCTAGCCCTCCTAGGGCTACCCCTTCATCTCTACTTCCCCACTGAACGTTGCCAGAAACATGATGTTGGTACTTCTGCCACAGCACAAATCTCAGGTCACCTTCTTTACAACCACCCCCACCCCATATTCTTTCTCAGTTACATCAGCCTCCCAATTGTCAACAGGCCTGACACACACACAGATGTGGACTCTGTATCTTACCTGTGACTTGCCAGTCTGTAACAAATCTTTCATTAACCTCTGACACAGGTCTTTCATCTACTGGCCCACTCCCATCACCCTGGCTCCTATCCTCTTACCTGTGACCTTTTACAGTTGAACCAATCACCCCACCCAAGTTTACCACCTATCCCTACTCAAACATTTTGTAAATTAAGCATCACTAGAGCCCGTACAAACACACTCATTCTGTGATGGAATGCCTGCAACTCCTTTCATGGTATGGTTGTAAGATGAGTGGTTTCAAGAAAGACTGAATGGCTTGAAAACTTGTAATTTTTTGCTAATTGGCCATCTACAAAAAAAGACATGCATCAGACTGACAATTTTTTCAGCTCTAACCTCTGCTGGCACTCTTTCCTACAAAAGTTAAGCCAGCATAATTAGACTGGTTTTTCAAGATATATTGTTTTTGCTCTTAGACTCCTCCTATCCTAAATGTTCCTCCACCTGTAGCCCTGACCTCTTCCCTCTTTCAGCTCCCTCAGCCTTTGTTCATGTAAGTCCCATGCTCAGAACCCTCTTTACTTACACAAGCAACCAATTGCCAAAGCCCTTGTCTCCTCTGGACCAAGTTGCTCTCTCTCCTTTCCCCATGTGCCATTTCCATAGCACTCAAACAGTTCTTGGCTTCATGTCCAACTACTTGATAACAACCCAGAATTTTCCTTCTTAAGCCACTGAGGACAGGACTCTCCTGCTATGGGGTCCAAGCAGAGAATTTGTTGGAAAAGGCAATGCATCATATTTGCCAGATTACTCAAGTCCCAGTACTCACCTCCATGTGCCATGAGCTGTTCTGTAGTTCTTAAGTTCTAGGTCTAAACTCCTTACTGTTTTTTACCTAGGACAGATGTACTCCCTCTGCTGGGGCTAGGTGGAAAAGGGATGTGCTTGTCTTAAAATGTCAAAACAGACATGCAGTCTATAACAGGATAAGCTACTAGTACCTTTGGTAGAGTAGGGTTGGCTACCTCCATATTCATGTCCTATCTAGTCAAACCACTTTTTCTTCTCAGCATAAAGTCTGTTCTGTCTTTCATCAGAAAGAAAGGGAAAGTGGAGCACAGTTTAGTGCTAGCAATCACAAAAGTAACCACAAGCATACAGTGTGGCAGGGGTAGGTAGGCAGCAGAAAATCAAAGGTCAAACAGACTCACCAGAGGAAAAGATATTAGCTCATCTGAATTCATAACACTCAGCTTCTTCTTGGAAATGGGGAAACTTGGAGGCAGAAAATACCGTAAACAATTCCTAAGGAAAAAAGACAGGGACAGGATCTGAGGATGACTTGGAAAATGTGGAGAGCTGATGTCATTCTGGAGCAGGAAGACGAAAGGAACAAACCGGAGAATCTGGACCAGAAGATCAATGGTTTCATGGTTGGTACTTGGAGCAGTAGTGTCGGGTTCGATGCGGGTAGAGTCAGAGGTAGAGGGTTCTGCCATGGCTACAGCCTCCTGAACCACTATAGCCTCTTCTTCCTCCCCACCCTCTTGCTGTGTGTCAGGGGGTTGATACTCTGGAGAAGGTGGTTTCATCAGCCGTACATCTTCACTGCCTTTCTCCACCCTGTGGAGGACATAGGTTTGTCACATCTGTCCTGGTCTGCTTGAACAGACTGACAAGAGAAGAGCTTGAGGACCTTCCTCCTGTCCTAGTCAACTTCTGTCATACTGGTTAACCCCCAAAAAAGCATTCCTTACCAACGGTCTCTTGGAGTTGTATCTGTGGGCACATAGTCAAACTTCACCTTCCACCGCACCACATTCTTGCCCATCTCCACAGCTGTGACACGGCCTGTGTACCACTCCCTGTTCACACGTACTTCCACATGTAGCCCTTTATCTGAAAATTCGGAAGTTGAGAATTAAAAATCATACTAGAGTAACCCACACACTTAAGACTATCTTGAAGGTGAAGACTCTCTGCCCCTACTATGCTAGGAACACACAGCCCAGATACCATATTTCTTTTTCCATCTGTCCCTAGAATGCCAACAGTAGGATGATGAGCTGAATGCCAGAGCTGAATGCCAAGAAATTAAATGTTAAAAATAACCACAATTTCCACCACTACCATCACATACATGTGTGTGTGCGCACAAATGCACACGCACATGTGCACATACACATACAGTCAGAAAATAAAAAATACAAGCAAAACTGAAGGGAGTGTTATCTTCAGAATTGGTACTTAGACTTGGGTCTGTTGCTGCACACAGTCCTGGCCCAGGGAAAAAAACTCCAAGCCTTCAGATTTAACTGCTACTAACACACACAAAAAAAATAAAAAATAAAAAATAAAAAATCTATTTCTACTTCCAACTTGAGCTACCGGGAACTTCTCTACTCACCTTTCTGAGCCTTTTTGAGGTCAGCTGGATCTTCTTCCTCAGCACTGTCTGACAGCTATAAGAAAAACAGACTGTCAAGAGCATCCCTGTATCCATTACAGGGCAGACTTTGTGGTATGGACACTGGGCTATCAGCTCTCAGCTTTATAGTTTTTTTATGCTGAAATTTTAAAAATCACTCTATAAAATGACTGGCCCACAACATACAAGGCAGGAACAGAATGTTTTCATAAGGATCTAGTCATCTGAGTGACTGACAGCCCTTAAGAGATCAATTAGGCCTGTGCCAAGGCTCAGTTCAACAACACGAGCTAGCTCAAAATGCAAGGGGAGAAGCATCCTACAGGCTCTGGAAATGGAAGCTCTTAAGAAACTCATCTCAAGCCCTACCTCAATAGATTCCTTCTTCTCCTCCTTCACAAAAAACTTTCCCCGTTTATACTTCTCCTTCTTTCTGTCAGCCTCTTCCTCAGTTTCTTCTTCATCAGAGACCCCAAGATTCCGCTTACGAGCAGTGGTGACCTAGAGTGAGAAGAAAGTACAAATGTGAAGGGCCCTGTTTAGCCCTCAACAAACAGAAAGATCTCATATGACCTAAAGGGGCTGTCTGGAGAGGAGTTGGTACTCTTTTCAATTCCTACCTGAAAATATTCACTATAACCCCTTCTGCCCCCCCACACACACACCCTGTGCCACCCAGGCCTCTGCTCAAAGCTGTCACAGGAGCTTTCCAGTTTACTTCATTTTCAGTTAAGACTATCTGGCCAGCCAGCTGTGAATTCCCTCATGCAGTGACCACTGCCACAGTCCACTAAGGTCATCTGTCATCAGGCTGTCAATCTATGCCCACACTGTGAGAAGCCAATGGAGGTGATTCAAGTTTGTGGCAGACCAAAGCTTTAAAAAACTGTGAACAGTTCCCCGTATGAAGAATTGACTTGTTCTGTGTCCCTGACCAAGTCCCTTTAGCTAGGGTCTCCTTCCTTGGGTATAGCAGAGAAGAGTTAGGTCTGGTGATCTTACTGCATTTCCCCCAGTACAGCTTTGACATGACATAATTTCACTCCCATGGGCAGTGGGACCCTTTGCTAGAGATCAAAGGAACAAAGCATCTTACCAGAGAGGGTTTAACAGGTGACTCTGGCTTCTTGACCACTGGAGTCTTGACAACTTTGGGTGTAGGGACCTCCCGAGAGCTCTTGGAATTTGGCAATAGTGATGATGATAGTGGCTGCACCAGAGAAGTGGTCCTGGGTGCAGTCTTAACTAGAGTATTCATAGGCTTTCGAGGTACCTCAGGTAGCTGAAGCACCCTGGAGGTACTGGCCTCTACCCGGGCTGTCAGAGCAGGAGGCTTCAAGGGATTGCTGATGATGGGAGCCTTTCGGGGTTGGCTGGCTTGTCGGGGAGTTTGCAGAGAAGGTGGTCTGCTTGGGGCATTCTTGATCACAGCAGGTAAAGGTGGTGATCGAGGACGCTGAGGTCTCCGAGCAGGTTCCTAAGAAAAAGTTCACAAAGAATAAGAATACTGATTTTAGTCAGAGATGCCACAGTCCTTCCCATACTTCTGCTTTACCTCAGTGGAAGGTCTGGCTGTCACTTCCAAGGGCAATTTCTTCAGGTCAGCTTGAGAGCGGATGGGGGTGGTTTTCTACAAGGCAAACCTCATGATGAAGTTGTTTGTATATCTTGATATGCTCAATGGAACTCTTTTTAGATCCTTACTATGTGTCTGGGACAGTGAAGAAAAAGAAAGCAAAACAAACTAAACTTGGGCCATTGTCCTACTACTACAAGCCTCCCATTCTCACTAAAAAAAAACAAAAAAATATACAGAACTCAGCAAACTGTATACAGAATGCTCGGCAATTACTCTAGTACCTGAATGACCTGAAGAAGAGTCAGTGAACTACATTTTTATAAAAGATGGAATAGGCCTAATAAATGGAAAAACTTGAAAAAGACTTTCCTAGTAGGAAAAGACAGAAGGACTGAACAGATCGAGGGCACATTTAAGACATTTTGAGTTAGTGAGACTGCATCTGCAAAGAAACAGAAGCCAGAAGAAGTTTTTCTGAGAGGGTCTCACTACACAGTTCGAGCTGGACTGGAACCCACAGTGATTCTCCTGTATCAGCCTCCCAAGTGCTGTGGTTACAGGTGTGTACCAACAGACCTGGCTAAAAATTACTTTTGTGTTATGGCTTGTATCTAGATGTCCCTCAAAGCCTCACAGAGCCATAGGTGATCCAGAGGAGGCTGGACCTAGGGTGTAGGATAAAATAAAAAGGATAGAAGGAGGAATACAGTCATTGCTTGCTTATTTGCTGCTTGCTGCCTCCTGCCTTTCTTGTGCCATAGACTGTTTCTCATTTGTGATGGCCCTCTGCCATACCACCTTATCTTGGAGCCGGCAGACCTTGGACTGAAACTTCTATGAACCATAAGCCAAATAAACCTTCCTTCATTTAACTTTGGATGCTGAGCATTTTGTCTCAGCAATGAGAGAATATATTTTGTAACAAATATGAAATAAAGCATATCTAGAAAAACAGACAAATCAAGAAATCCAGAATTTTAAGTGGAAATATGAAAAAATTATCCAATCTTTTTTAAAAAAAAAAAGGGTAATTAGAATTATAAAATGCTTACTTTTGCCCCTCAAATTTGCAAAAATATTTAAAAATAATATTCATGTGTGCTGGTAAAGAACAGAAATTGACACATCTTCCAGAAGATAGTTTGAGAAGTTATTTTTAAAAAGCCACTGTATTTTACAAGTTCTTTTGATTCATTCTAAAACATCATGAAGAAAAAATGCAGATATATAAATGTATATATATTTTTAAAATGGCATGATCTTTGTATTACTGTTTAAAATGAGTACTTTGCATATACAATATTTAGTATTTTATTTTCCTGTGACTTTATACATTCTAAATAAATTGGATCACTTTGATGTACATAAATTAGTTTTTATCTCTTTTTTTAAGCAGCATATTTGAAAATCAAAGTGTTTGGATCTGAGCTTGAAGTTGCAAAGCCCTAACCATGCACACACTTGGATGAATGGGCAGTCAAACTGAACCTGAGGATACAGGGACACTACTAAAGGATCGTTCCCAAACAAACCCATGGCACAAGCTCTGCCCATGGCTCTCCTGACTGCTAATGACCCACGCACCTGCAGGGCCTCCAGCTTCTCCTGCTGCTGGCGAATTTTCTCTGATAGCTGCTTCTGCTTTTCTTCCTGTGTCTTCGGATCCTTTTTGAATGTCCCCAGGGGGACCTTCTGCTTTTGCTCAGAAGCCTCACATCTACAGAGAAAAGATGCTGGGCACAACAGAGCTCTAACAAGGTAGAGACCTTCTTCCTCAGCCAACCTTTTTCTCCCAAAGCAGCAGCCACCTCAGAGTTCCCAATTCATGGAAATGAAATGCCCTGCAGGATATATACCTGTTACTCTTTCTTGGACACTTAGTACATCCATCAAACTATAGATGTATGATATTAGCAATTACCTCAAGAAATAGTTATTGGGGCTGGGGAAATCAGTAGAATAAGTGCTTGCCTGGCAATCGCAAGGACCTGAGTTCAATCCCCAATCCCACCAAAAAAAAAAGAAATAGTTATTTACCTCCAAAGTAAATCCCCCTGTCAAAGAAAAGTGCTCACCGGTCTTGCTCAGGATCAGGGTTCATGGAGCAAACCCAGGTGTCGGGATAATCTTTTTCCACTGAATTCAACTGGAAGGGAAGGGTCCTCCACTTCAGACACAAATCTGAGGCACAGAAAACACACACAAATATCAGCCACAATGACCCCCAGTATTTGGAATCCAGACCCAAAGCAAATACAGGTCAGACTTTGCAATACACAACCATCTTTCCTTATGTTCCAGTTATCTGCCTGTATATATATATATATATATATATATATATATATATATATATATATATAAATATGTTCCAGTTATCTGCCTGTATATATATATATATATATAACTTTAATTCTTAATGATCGTAATTCCAGCAAGGGTGAAAATTTAAATGTCATAAGACTCTTAACTCCCCAACCTCTTCCCTTTCTATACCAGGATCCTGGCACAGTCATCTACTTAATATAGAAACAACTTAGTACCAACCCAGAGAGCCTAGCCTAGCTGTGGAATGAGAGGCCTGAGAAGTCAAGTGACTTGCCTTATTCAGAAGAGCAACAACAGGTATAGCTTCAAGACTGAGCTCACCAGGGCACTATCAAACAGACTTACATCCCTAGTGGATGGAATCCTACAAGTATTAGTCAAGTCAGGAGAAAGTTTCCAAACACGTAACTTACCACACTGAATGGTGGTAGGGATTTCCATAGCTCTCCTGCGTTTGTAACGCAGGTCACTAGATGGGGGCTGGTTCCAGTTGGCAGACAGGTAGCCAAACTCATCCCAAAACTTGACGATTCCACGTTGAGCTAGAAAACCATGTCATGTATCACATCAGAAGCCAGCCTCATCTCATTTACCTCCTCATACCATAAGAACATCTCAAAAATTGGGGATAAAGAGAAAAGACAAAGGCTTAGTAGCCTGACCCCATTACCAATGGCGACGTCCTTCCAGTACTGTGCTAGGTGCTCCCCCATTGCCCTCAGTAGGTGCCGGTACTCCTTGGCATCAGCAAAATCCTGCTTGTTGTGTGTAGGCTCCAGGACCAGATAGGGCACATCAACAACCCCAACAACCCCACCACAAGCCCTGTAAAGAGAAGGAAAACACTGCTGTTACCTTCACTGGCTCCTTCCTGCCACAACACTGGGCTGGAAAGCTCCCCACAAGTAGTACTCACATGCCCCCTTCCAGCTGTGGGCCCACTTTCTCATACATCTTAATCAAGCGGCTACAGTTGTAGATAAACATCCCATCTAGGCCCCGGTGTTCAATATTGACCCCAAAAACAAAATTCAGTTCCTTAGGTTCTTTGAGTGCTCTAACAAAGACAAAAAAAATTCAAGCATAATTACTCATTACCATACAAATAACATGGCAATGAAGATGTATTAAGATAAAGCTTAAACTTCAGACATGTGAAGCAAAGTTCTGTATCTCTAATTCAATATGTGATCTCTTAGATTTAGTATGGATCTGTACTGTGCAGTGACTCTAATTAGCAGCAACAATTTCTCTTTTTTCCTAACAAAACAGGGATGAATTTAAGTGTGTACATTATCATGACACTGCTATCAATCTTTGCAAAGACAGTAGACATGGATAAACACAAGGTTTATCTACATACCACCCTCAAACTCCACTACTGTGACACAAATTAACTTATAGAGGTAAACATTCACAAGAACATATGAGAAGGGACACAATCATTTGATTCACGTCAAGAGAATCTTGAAGTCTTTAGAATGGATGGGTGGGCAGTGTAGAATTAGACTAAAGTAAACTGAAATCTAAGCCTATAGCAAGGAAGCAGTAAGAAGCAAATCAGAATTCACACCCCGAAGAGGCTGCTGACTGGAGTTGGAACAAAGGACCAAGGATAATTTAATAACCTAGGGCAAATGCATATTCTAAATGGAAAAAGTCTTCAAAACTCAATCTATAGCACTATTCCATATTTCTAATCAGTAAAGAGAATTATAAACATAATATTGCAGCATAAGAAGAGAATAAGTGGTCCAACTATATTGGAGCTTTACATTTTTAACTCTTAAATGTTTTCTGTACTTCAAGTTTTATACAGTGAATACATGTCTTTAATTAAAAGAAATAAAAAGGTGCTGCTAAATGTGGTTTGGTATTTTGAGAGGTTAGCTCTGCCCAGCCTTTCATAGGCTCGAAAAAAACCAAGGGCTCAGAGAAAAATAACACCTCTATAGGGCATCTGACAAGTATCTGGTATCATAAAACTGATTCTCTTAAAAGAAGTTCTGATGACAGAATGGCAACCTATCAATCAGTACAAAGGCAACATCTCAAAGAATATTCCCAGAACACACCGCTGCTTGGCTTCCTTGATCCTTTTCTTGACATCAGCTTCTCTGCGCAGAGTGATGGCAGTATTCTGGACCTGTCTCAGCATCACCTGGACACATATATCAACATCAGGTGAGGGGAGGAGATCTGCGGGGCCACAGCAGGAAATACTGTATTATATCTACACAATTTAACTCTCATGTGGATGTAAAACCATACCTTTAAACTTCATTCCCCCGAAAAATGGACCACACAAACTTCTAAGGTTTCATTTGCCCAGACTCACAGGACATGGGCTTAACCTAGGAAATACTGGCAAAAAACTAAATGGGTCTGTGGCCTTACCCTGGAGTCCCTTGTAAGATCTCCACCTAAGCGTACTTCTAATGTCCGAGCTTTGCTCTCTGCCTCCCGGGCCTTGTCTTCAGCTGAAACCCAGAAGAAACCATGATAAAGAATTCAAACATTTAGTGTCATCCCTCCTGGATTCACAGTACCTGCCACACAAGAAGTACATACACCAACATGGAAAAGGCCAACTGATGGAACAACAGCTAGTGAACAACAAGGGAACATGCTCCAGCCTAGGCCGGCAGAACAGCTTCAGCTAAAAAACCTGGCATTCAAATATATTATAGAGATCCCAAAGAAAACAGGTATTCTTTATAACTGAGAACAGACTTTTCAAACTTCATGAAGAAATCAAAATAGGCACCTCAATACTAAAGACAATTAGAATTTAGCCCTCAGCAGAAGTTCAAAGCTAAATTAGTCTCACCCAATCATTTGCATAAAGCAGGTTAGAAACCTTGAGAAGTCCTGGCCAGCCCTAGAGAAAGATTTGAAGATATCTGCCCTATAGTCAGGAAAAAAGAATTTATAAGTATTTGAGGCAGAGGAGGACTTTTCATTTTGATAAAGCCAAAAACTTCACACTGCTTTACGTAAGGTAAGATGAGAAGCCCTGGGGTAAAAGTGGACTGAGGGACCTGGATATGGAAAGAATTAGAAATCCAGAGAACAGCCTTGTTCCTGGGTAGTAGATAGAACCTTCTCTCCTGAATGCCACATTATGTTAAAAGCCATGTTCCCCAGATGGCCCCTACCCACTGCTCTTCTACACAAAGAGTGATATTACCAATCCGTGCCGCATGCTCTGCTTTCTTCACCTCCTGCTCCGCACGTGTCTTGAAACGACTAGATGTGTACTTGTACATCCTGAGCAAAGGAAAACCCAACTTGAGAGCCAATTATTGGACAGCTGATAGCTAACCTAAGCTCAGGAAGAACCCTGCCTTCCTAGCTCCTCCCAAGCTGTGCTGCCATGGCCCCCTAAGATAAGAGAAATGTAGGCATTTCGGCAAAAAGAGTAACGGCCTCCCTCTCTGGGATGTTCATCTGAGTACTATTAATCTCACAATAGAAAATGAACTTCAATATAAGCCTAGACTCTTAAGCAAGGAACTCAATTCACTATGCCATTCTCCATACAATGTTAGGCAAGCTCAGCCAGCCAACCTCCCATAGGCAGTCACATCTACCCCTCCCTCAGGATCTAGAAGTAATATAAAGTACATGCAGTTTAAAAGCCCCCAAAAGAGCACTAGGAAAGCTTTTCACATTGTAACATCACCCCAGAGATATGTAATCAGGCCCTATCCTTGGCCCTGGCTAAAGCAGGCGCCCTACCTGGGCTTGTACAAGCAGCAGGAGAGCCTCTTGGTTTGCACTTTGTGCCCATGGATAAAGATCCTCATCCGGGGATCAATGTAGAGCACAGCAGCGTAGGCTCGGAAGGAACACCGTTCAGGCTTTCTAGAAGTGGCAGGAACAGAGTACTATCATACAACCCACAAGTCCAACCCAAGCTATGACAGCCTCTCTAAAGGTTCTTTACCTTTACACTTCACTTATTAGCTTCTCCAGCCAATCTGATAAGAGTGCTCCTTCAAGCATGGGTATTATATCCTATCCCTTTTCATACCCCTAGTACAGCTGTGCACACAGGCATTTCACCTGGCCCTACCAGAGACCTCTGTATAATCCTTCTCATTAGGCCTTGGTTTTCTCTGTCAAATCAAGAAGTTGGAGCTAAAACCATTAACATATTCATGAAGAACCACAATTCCTGTCTTGCTGCTTGATGGTTCAGATTTGAATACCACTCTAATAAGCTAACCACTAATAATTCAAGCTGCCCGATAGGACAGCCATGCATGTGTACTACATGCTTAAGGAAGCAGGAATGTACTAATCTTTAATTTAACTGAGGAGCTTGTCTTAATATTCATCTCTGTGGCTCTGCAGCAAGCAAATGTGGTGCTCTCAGCTCTATCAAACTCTTAATGCTGCCTTAACTAAAATCCAGGGAATAAGCTCACCCCTCTTTCCCTAAAGTCACCTCCTAAAGAGATTCAATATAATTCCACAGCCTGCCTCATTTCCCAGCCCCACTCACGTGCCCTCTGGGGAAGTCTCTGCCATCTGGATATCTCTTGGATTTGAGATTATGTCTAGTTCAGGCTCTCCATTATCCATGAGCTTGAGATTAAAGATGATCACCAATGTCCCTAGGGAATAGAAATCTTCCTTTCATTCTGCCAGGCATACCTGGGCTATCCCCATACCACTTGTGGCCATGGAGCTTCAAGATTCTAGGAGCTGCAGGCTCAAAACCTACTTACCGCTGTCCCCAGGAATCTTCATGAACTGGCTCATCACATCCTCCTCAGTGTGGAATGGAGAATACTTGTAAATGAGTTCTGTCTCAATGGCAAACTTCTCCATATTGTCTGTGACAGGTTCCCGGGTCCGGGCATTCCAAGTGGGCAACGGGACTATCACCTTTGAAGTAAGCAAAAGCTGATACCTTCTAACATCCATGTCTGGCATCAAAGGCTCTAGCTTCTAACCCCTTGTCAAGAGACATCTTCAAGATACTTTTTCCTCTCAAGATGTTAGGTTATGCACCACGGTCACTGGCAGAGCAGCTCTTTATTTAGATGTTCCTGATCTTTTTCTTAGTTTGTTAAAAATGCTACTCTTGGGGCTGAGGAGATAGCTCAGTGGAGTGCAGGGTCCTGAGTTCAATCCCCAGTGGTTAATTAAAATTGTGATATAGCTATATAATTAAGTACTACGTAGCAATGAAATGAACAAACTCACTATTAGTATCAATATGAATGAGTCTCATAAACACAATGTTACATGAAAGTAGATCTAAGAGTATCTATAATATTAATTTACTTATGTAAAACTCAAATAGAAAAGACTAAACTACTACTTAGAAATGTACACAAAGGTGACAAACTGTAGAGAAAATGGAAATAGGCATCCTAAAAGTTACCTAAAGATGTTTTTTTCAGGGACACAATAGTAAGTATGATTGGTGATGGCTCTTGGGAACATGTAACATTGGCCCATAATGGAAACTACATGGGTGTTTTCTTCAGTTATCTTCTAATGTGTACATGTTTTAATACATTCTTTCATATATATGCTGTTTGATTTTATGTCTCAGTAGTGTTTTTAAAAACTCTACTTTCTGAAGAAAAATGTACCAATATCAGGTCCCAAGTGGCTTTACTATGCCCTGTCCTCTTCCTTTAAACCAGCAGCACTCTCTGAATCCAGCAGAAGGCTAGCTGCCAGGATTCTATCTACACAGCAAACTAGTTGAGGCAGCTTAGAGTCTGACCTCAGATGCTCTATCCTTAAAACAAAAGTTCTCTGTATTTTAACAAGTGCCAGAGGTGATAAACTGCTAGTAGTTCTGAGACACTGCTAGCTTCTAAGAAGCTGTGTATTGAAAGCATTTAACTTTAGGGCTGGTTTGGACATACTCCTCCTTAGCCAAAAATGATCTTATTTTGAAATCTTGGCTGAGTTCACACTAGAGTATAATCCAAAATAGTGACCTTCTAGCACCAAGTAAGGAAGAAATTTCAACCTAGCTTCTCCACCAAAGGAACTACAATCCATTTGTGTTCTATAAACTTGTACCTTCATTCTGTATTTCTCATTCTTCAAAGTAGCTCCAGGTGACAATGTCATTACTTTAAAGCAAGGGTGATCACCCATCAGTATTTCTGAACAGCTTCAGTTTTACCACTCTCCCAGTTTTTCTACCATACTTACAACTCTTCTGTGTGCCCTCTTCTCCCCTTCACCATCTGATGTTCACCTGCCTAGATCCTAGGTCATCTTCTCTCTCTACTCTTTATGCACTGAGCTCATTTACTATTAAGAATCCCAGAAGAGGACCAGAGAGATAGCTCAGTGGAATAAGTGCTTGCCTGGCAAGCGCAGGGTCCTGAGCTCAATCCCAAGTACCACAAAAACAAAAACAAAAAAGAATCCCAGAAGAATTCCCTCAAACTACAGACCCATTCTTCCTCCCATGTCCAGAACAAATTTATATTCTCCCTACTTTAGACAGCCCTCTTCCATTCTTTTCCAGCTCCAGGCAACTCACTATTCTGAATGGCCAAGAACTTGCAAGACCCTTCCCTTCCCTTTTATACTTCATGATATAGCAACATACCTATAAGACCCATATCCTAAAGAGATGATGATTCCATCAATTTCTCTTACCTCCCTGCTATGAGTCCCAGTAAGTTGCATATAGAAAGTGCCTATGAGCTGGTCCAATCAATATACAAATCTTTGTAAACACAATCTGATACTAGCCTACTCTACTTAATAAAGTCTCTGCCATTCAACAAAGCCCTGAGGTCAAGCCCAATTTGATCCTCTCTATCTATAAAGATCACCACAGGTTTGACTGTCAATCCCCTTCTATAGCCTTCATCTTACCTCAGCACCTTAAGCAGGCAGTTTCTACCATCCTGAACATCCCAGCCCAGCCTACCTCCTTTTGTCCTGCCTTCCCTGGGAAGCCTGCTCTTTTGTAGTGAATCTGTCAGTCCAAGTATGCTGAATGAACATACTGTATCAAAAAGGAGAACAAACCCATACCCTTCCTAAGTAGAGCCTATAGAAAAAGATTAGCCCAATGCTCAAATCTCAACAGAACCAGTACAAATTCAATTACAACTAAGCAAAAGAGAGGAATTAGATTGAAACTCTGAACTCAATCATTTGCTTATATAACAACCACAAATTTCTTTTATAGAAAGAACCTCTTAGCCCTGTCCCTCAAACTCTGGCCTCCATTACTTACAAGAGGTAAGAAGTGTCAAGCCTGAGCCTAGACAGAACAGAAAACTTCCTAAGTATTCCAATAAGAAACAGTTCTGCAGACACTGGAGCTAGCAAACCACAAAAAGAACTGGTTGGCATATATTTCATTTACAAAGCTAATTAATCACCAAACTATTTTTATTTGATGGTATTAGAGATTGAACCTAGGGCCTTCATAATGAGCTATATGCCACAGCCCTTTTTCCTTTTTATCTTTTAGTTATGACAGTCTTTAAGAGTTGCCCAAGCTGGCCTCAAACTTATGATCCTCCTGCCTCAGCTTCTCAAGCTGCTGGGATTTCAGTTGCATACTACTGCACAGGTCCAAAGGATTTTATACAAGAATATTCTGGATTGGGGCCCAGCAGGATGGCTCAGTGGTCTAAAGTGCCTGCTTAGGAAAGCTTAGGCAGCTTCAGGGATCGCGGTTCTATCCCCAGCACCACATGCTGCGCCAGCCCTGCCCTCAGGGCAGGCGGAGCTGGCCATAAAGATAAATAAATAAACAAACAAAAGTTCTGAAACAAGAAAAAGAAAAAATAAATAAAATTCTTAAAAAAAAAAAAAGAATATTCTGGATTAAGATTTTTTTTTTCCAGTACAGTAATAACTACTGGGACTGTATAGCAGTCTCTCTCAAAGTGAGACCAAGTGGTAGCTGCCATTTAACAAACTCATGTGTTTTCCACATACTCCTGTGGTTTCAACACCTGCTCAAGTCCTGATGGGTCTAAATTCATAATTTCTAATTTATGAGTTAAAACAAAACATTTTCTTTTTTCTTTAAAGAATTTTTTATTTTATTTATTATTTTTATTCTTGTTTCAGAATCTTTGTTTGTTTATTCACTCATTTTTATGGCCAGCTCAGCCCGCCCTGAGGGCAGGGCTGGCGCAGCATGTGGTGCTGGGGATCGAACCGCGGTCCCTGAAGCTGCCCAAGCTTCCCCAAGCAAGCGCTTTAAACCACTGAGCCATCCTGCTGGGCCCCAACACATTTTCTTAAAAGGAAGAACACATTTGTAACACATTTCACAATATGATTACTGGAGGGGAAAGACACTGCTACTTCCATTAGCACTGCCAGCTTCAATCTCTACCCCTAATAGGGAAGCTCAAATATTCCTGCAGATAACACTGTTCTCCATGGTGACAGCTTCCACAGACCATTCAAGAAGAGATCTGATCTTGGTTCCTGCCATTTAATGTTCTCATTTCTCAGAAATAAGACAGGTATTCTCCACAGTGCTCTAACATTTTACTTCCTCTCATATTAAGGTATCATTCCTCAACCAATTTAGATATATTCAACCAGCCAAACCTATAATGTGGGCATAGGCTTTTAACAAGTCTAAGCAGACTAAGGAAATGTGCAGTGATGATTCTGGGCACCAAAAAAGGACCTACTTCATCTATGCCTTCTTCCTCATGAAAGGTGCGAGACAGGAAGAGGCAGGTCATGGTATCTTCCTTTTTAGTGAACAGGATAAAATCCTTCCCAATACGCATTGAGCCGCTGAAATGGAAGCAGAAAACAGGTTATTTTTCCAGAAATTCAAAAATAAGTAATTCATGGACATGATGGAAACTGCTTCTCGAGGGTTCTCTGAAGGTCTCCCAATCCCAGTCCCTGAACTGAGTTCCTTAGCCCTTGTTTCCTCATTACTCATCCAACAGTCCTTGCTTTAATTATTCTTTACTTAAAACCTTGTCTACCAAACTTATCTCCATTCGGGGCTCTCCTACCATCCTTTTAGGATACACTCATTGCTAACCAAAGGCCCCAAGATTATTGTTATTCCCAACTTATTGCTACAACACTAATAAATAGCCTTGCTGCCTTTGACCTCTGGGCTCATCACAATCACATATGGAATGCTATGATTTCTGTCTATGGTCTATACCACCAGCAGGTTCCACTCCAATAGCTAATGCCTTCTACATGTAACCTACGCAGATCACATGCAGTTCTTAGCTTTTCCTTCACTGATAGAAACATGCCCTCATGTCCACTGACCAAACAGCAATAGGACCACCAAGGGAATAATAGCCCAGTGCCTATCTTCACAAGTTCTCTAAGTAGCAGTATGAATATGAATCCAAGTCAGCCAAATGTAGAAGCCAAAACAAAACAAAACAATGATGTTCAAGGAGGCCTCATGTGGGTCAATACCGATAATTACAATCATCTTTGTTCTCAGAATTGCCTCAAACAAACAGTACAGGCAGATCTCTATTTTTCGATGTCACTGGTTTATGGCTACTATGCCTTGAGGCAGACTTCCACAAGAGAAAAAATCTAGATGGAATCACTTGCTTCCTTCCTGTTTCGTTATGGTAAAACTTCCAAGGGACAGGCAGAGACAAGCCTTTCTAGGCAAAATAAAACAGGGCAGAGCCTACCACCAGTGGGAGAACTTCCCAATCAACAATGAGGCTGTTTAGCTCTTCTGAACAGTTTCTAGGGCTTTACAACTATCAATTACCTCATTAATCCTTGTAATTCTCCAAGGAGATGATGAAGGTGCAAAGTCTCATTCTGAGTACCAATACAAACAAGATTGGCATGCCAAGCACATGAACAAATAGTCATGCTCCATTTCCCCAAACAGTCACAAAAACTCCTAGGACATTCTAGAGATATACTGGAGGCTACCAAGTCCTGTTTCTCTTTCAGTACACAGACTTTGCCTCCTCAGCTTCAGTGTTCCTTCTTCTCTGAAGTTTACAGTCAGCAAATGGAGACATATTATTTTCCTTCTGTCAAAATTTTCCCTTGCTCTAACTTGCCAAAAACTGTCTTTATTTCTTCTGCCTTCCTGACAACAAGCCATGAAGAATAAAAACCCTAAAACATCACCTCTCTGCTGGTAGCCCTAGTCACTACAAATTATTTTCTCCTGGAACTTTTTCAACTGCATTAATTTCAAATGCTTGTGTTATAATTTTTTTAAGGGAAAAATTTTCAAATAAAATAACTAGAAAATAACAATGCACTGTGTATTGTTATCTTCAAAGTAGTTATTAAGAGGACAAGATATCCAAACGATATTAATATATACCTTTCTTTTCAATGAACTAAGAAATTAGTAGTATAACTCTAGTATTTTTTTCCTTTTCCTTTCCTTCCTTTCACTCTTCCCCATCCTAATTCCTCTTTCTTTTTGAACAAGTTCTTCCCATTCTGCAATATTTAATTATATATTTTATCCTTAAAGTGAAACAAGGGCCCGGCGGGATGGCTCAGTGGTCTGAAGCGCCTGCTTGGGGAAGCTTGGGCAGTTTCAGGGACCACGGTTCGATCCCCGGCACCACATGCTGCACCAGCCCTGCCCTCGGGGTGGGCTGAGCCGGCCATAAAAATGAGTGAATAAACAAAGGTTCTAAAACAAGAAAAAAATAAATAAATAAAAAATTCTTAAAAAAAATAGTGAGCCAATATGAAGTTTATACATGTGAGTCAGATTTTACCTATGAGTATGTTCAGACTGCATCCACCTGCCTATAAGTTTATCCTTCTTTATGACTGAGTGGTGCACCATTATAGCAAAAGAGTACATCTTTTTTTATCCACTGCTCAATTGATGGGCATTTGGGTTGTTTCCAAGATTTATATTACAAACTGCTCCATTTTAAACATGATATTGGTCTCAAGAACCTTCAAAAGGTTCATCATATTAATTATAGCACAATGTAACACTAAAATTATGCATGTCACTCTTGTCTTTTTGATGTGTGCCGCTCCTGCTATAAACTCAGTTACTGTCATTCTCTCTCTCAAGAGTAGTACTTGAAAATAAGAGACTGGGCCAAATACCATAGTCTTAACAGGCTACAATTCTGGATTTTCTTGAATTTCCAAATATCTGTGTAAAAATTGTGTAATTGCTTATATCACATTGTATGGAAAGTTATTAGAATATCAATGATGGTCAGAAAATATCATTTACAAGCTAAGTCAAAGATATTTGATACTCAGAAAGCCAGTGATGATAAGCTCAAGTACCTATGTTATAGAGTAATAGTATCACAAAGCTTTTCTGCTGGAGGGTTAAGAAAGTAAGTTAACAGACCCAAAAACTGGAGAAAAAGAAGGGCTATAAGGAAAGCCAGTATTTTGGCCCTAGCCCTTCAAGGTCAATAAGGACCCAGGATATAAGAGAACCTGTGCTATAATATCCTATAACTCAGAGGTGTCCCAAATTTTCTGGTCAAGGAGATTATGGGACCTCAGAGGAAAGGGATGAATGAACTGTAGTATGTCTAAGGAGAATCACCCAGAGAAAAATATTCTCTCAGGCTTTCACAGAAAGCAAAATGGCCAAGCAATGGTCGTGACTCATCCTGAAGGCTGACACTAACAACAGTTCTACAAAGTACTGTCTATGATCCCAAACTTAATCCTGAGGGGATTTGACCCTGGAAAACACAAAAAAATGAATGTTTTGTTATACAGGTCTTGCTTTGACTTGCCCTTGACCACCCAGCAAGAAAAAAAAAATGCTTAATTACTACGCATGAAACGCAGAGCTAGACTGGTGAGATGAGCTTTAGGAGACTTAGATACAATAGCCTCCAATATTACAAGCTTCACTGCTGGCCCACTGCAATTGCAGAACATTTTACTGTGTATGTATCTGCTTCGTCTTAGTCCAAACAGAAGTATATTCTTTCCTTTTTTTTTTTTTTCTAAGCAACATCAATAGGGAGGTGGGTCATGCCCACACACTGTACTCTGTAGAACGATTGTGAGGACAATATGATGCAATATGTCAACTTTCAAAAAAAAAAGGAGAAAAGAAAAAAAAAAAGTAATGTTGATTTAAAAGTGTTAATGTTTCATTGTTTGATCAATCTTATATACCTATATGTATTAATCTAAACTGATCTGATGATGAAAATATGTAATATAACCATTGTTAAATTTAAACAATAAAAATATTAAATGAAAAAAATAAATAAACATGAATGTGCTGCCTATTTTGAACACTAGATGGCACTACCTCAATGAGCCCTTCACAAAAATCTGAATATGCTAATGACAACACTCTCAAATGTCTGGACATCCCTTCCTAGTCTTCTAACAACTTTCAGAGCGCCATTATTTCCTTCTGAGTCCTTTTCTAAGGAAGAATGTCAGAAGTTAGAAACCCACTTCTAGATTAGGAAATACTCAGGTGAAATCATTCGCAAAACTGAGTGGATCAGACAGAAGAAGCTGACCCACAATCCACAGGACAATCAGCATTTCTCCTTTGCTTTTAGGGAACTCAGATCACCTTTATCAGACATCCCAAGGATAGTTAGTTTCCCAAGGGATCGCAGGCCATTCACATCCAGCTTATTGAAACAGACCAAACAGTCTGTCATGCAAAGATCCAAGAGCAACTAAAAGACAGAAGCTAAGGTAGAGATTCTCATGGCAACAACAGAATTTAATTCTTAACCTATTTAGTATGTCTTATGATTACAACCTTTTTTTTTTTTTTTTTTTTTTTTTCTGAGATAAGAGTCTCACTATATGTAGTTCAGGCTGAACTTGTACGGCAATCCTCCTGATTCACCTCTGGAGTGCTTAGATTACAGCAGGCATGTCCCACTCCTCCAGGTTTAATCTCAATTTACAGAAAAAGCTAAAGCTTTATACAACTGAGATACAAACCTTCATGCGTCAGACTAAAATGAAATGGATAGCAGCTTCCATTTTATAAAGACCTCATTCATATCCCAGCTCTGTGCATACACATTTTTACACCTCTGAACAAGTCACTTCATCCCTATAGACCTCATTTGAAAATGAGAATAGTCCCAACATATCACAAGGCAACCATGTAGGAAGAGATTATCTATGTGAAGTTTTTTTTTTAACATATTAAAGGGCATGGAGTGTTTATCATTACTATTTAGTTCCTCCCTGAGACAGAAACCACAAAGTCTAGGAGCCACGCACCTGATTTCCTTAGAAGCACCCTCCTCCCCAGACCCAGTGCATCCTGCACAAGAAGATAGACCAAGGCTGTTGACAGACCAAACTATCACTTTCTCTTGCAAGCAGAACATGTTTCTACACCAAGACTAAAAATGTGACTCATAATTCCATTTGTACAAATTCCAATTCCACTAAATCTTATTCCATCCAAAGGTATGTACAGCTGGAAGTGAGCATTTCAGAAATAGAACCTTTCTCTTGGGGCTTCACTCAAAAGCAGAACAACACATTCCAAACATTAAACAAATGGGAACCAAGTGCTAACAGAGAAATCCCATTGGATATGAATATAGTAGCTAAGACCCTGCCATAAGAGTTTAAGCAGAAACAGCATCATCCTCCAGGAAGTGGAGCTTGTGTCTCTTCTTCACTCTGGATCCCCAGTGCCTGGCACAAATCATGACATATAGCAGGTGCTCAGGAACACCATTACACTATGACATGACTCACTTAGCACCTCAGACATATCTCAACATATCTCACAAGAGAACAGCTAATACCCTCAACCACAAGGCTAATACAAGAATTTCCTAAAGATGAAGTCTAGTTCTACTACACAGTGCCAAAAGAAATCCAGTCTCTGCCACCCCAACTTGTTTTGGATGGATGTTCCTACTATGGAGCAAACCCAGCTGGATAATAGTAAGCTACCCATAAATCGACACTTCTTTTTGACGTTCCAGTTTCAGAGTTAGTGATGGAGGACGAGAGGGAGGGCAGAAGAGCCCTGTGACAGGCTTCTAGTATACTTACGATTTTAACCCATTTCCATACTGTCCAATCTGGGTGGACTCAGGTGTTCGTTTGGCTGACTTCCCAAACTGGATCACACTGGCTGCATCACCTGAGGTGGCAAACACAGAAGAAAGTGAAAGCAAGCATTTCTCTCCCAGATTTCTCAAAGTAGAAGCTCTGAGCCTATCTAAAGAATGGCTGTCTGCTGAACACCTCTCTAAGAAATTTGCAATCATGAGATAAAAGGAGACAATCTTTATCTGGCCAGTACCATGACTGACCTGTGTCCTGTTATCATAACATGTAAACAGGCTATGGAGGCCACAGTATTCTAGTTCTAACATGTTGCACAAACTAGGTACAACGTCAAGATAGATTATCTGACTAACATAAGATATCATTCAGACCCTATATCCTAGGTCAGGATAAGACTCAACAGATATATAGCAGCATTAAGCCTAAGATGTTGCAACAGGTACTTCGCTCTCCAAGTGGATCTTATGTTCACAACAGTGAGGCCACAAAAAAATAAGTTTGTGTAGTGCTTTGTAAAAACGACTACGTACCCCCCCCAAAAATAGAATCATCTCATCACTTACTGGGATCCATTCCTGCTCCATCATCCAAAAAACAAAGCATAAACCCTCCTCGTAGGTCCTCTCGCCTTTCTGCAAAAGAAGTAACTACCATTACTAAATTCTTATTCCAGAGAGGGTGGCACTATGGGTATGAACAGAAAGTTTGAACTTTATAAAGGGTCATAACCAAGCTTTTCATAGTTGTAGCTAGCATGAGGACCCTTTCGGAGTATGAGGATATGAATTCTTGATCAAAAGTTCTCTAAGACCTAGTTCAAGATAAAGCTTGAGAAAATCTGTAAGGAGAGCAGGGACTACCCAGCCCAGCACCTAATTATACCCAAGACCACTGAATATGCATGTATTTCACATATATCTCAATTGTCCTTCTGTCTTTCTCTAACTGATTAGTCAATCCTACCATATGCCATAGATCACAAAACACTAAAGTATTCCAACTAGTATATAGTATACCTTATCAACACAGCTCAAACTCAAAAGAGTATCTACCCCTTTTAAGTCTGAAACAAAGTGATGAAGCCATAGTATGCAATACAGTGGCAGCAGCTACTATTTAAAAGATGAATTACTACGTCTATATATGTCAATACTCCAGGTCACTATAGTTTCTAGACTATATGTATTCATAATCATAGCTCCTGTTAACTATGGGCCTTTGAAAAGAGTCACAGGTACCTAGTTCCTGGCTAGATCTGCTTGGCTGCAATACATACAGCAACTGTAGCAGAGTGTTTTAGACAAGAAAGACACAAAACAGGCTGGTGGGTAAAGAAGTTTTTTCAGCAAGTTATAATCCACAGCAGTTATGGGTCCAGGATGCCATGGACAATGGAGAAAAAAGTTCCAAATAGAGACAATGGCTGTATTTATTTCCATGGAGCTTTTAGCTGAAGACTAGGTGAGCAATGGAAAAACTAACCTTAGAATAAGGGAAGCATAATCAGTAAGAGAAATGGGTATGAGATAGAAGTGGAGGCAAAGACTCACAAGACATAAGGCTACCAATAACCCCAGTCTCTCCAGTTGAGATGCTATTCACAGTCCACTGCTTGGCAATGGATAAAAGGAGCAATTCTTGGAGCGAGGGAGATAGCTCAGAGGCACAAGCACCTATCTGACAAGTGCAAGGTCCTGAATTTGATCCCCAGTGCCAAAAAAGAAAGAAAAGAAGCAATTCTAATAGAAGGAAGTCTATATAAAGTCCAAGCCTAAGACTGCTTTGAAATCTGGGCCCTAATTATTTTTTAAACTTCCTCAGATAATAACTCACCAACATTTTTGTACAACTATCATTGTCCAAGCTGTTTAAAATGTTGTCTTCTTCTCAGGCTAAAATTTTGTTACTGCCTAGTTAATGTAATTTAAAATGCAACTTCAGAAGGTCTATAAAGCAGATTTTCAAGTATTGTTACGTTCAGGAAGCTAAATGTTCATTACAAGTGCCTCTTGAAAGTTCAAGAGTGAGAATCTTCCTGTAGTACAACTGATAAGAAAATTTCCCTGTGGGCAATGCCTCTCTCATCAGAGTCTAGAGAACTCAAATGAGATGTGGCAAGCAGGAACAAATATATAAGAAGTACAAAAAAGCATCAAAGTTTCTAACTGATAGAAGCAAAGTGTAATACAGAGCTTCAAACTGGGTTACATACAAAGCATGGTTGAAAAGTGTTTTAACTGTAGTCTAGAGTCATTTGCTATACACTATAGCTTAAAATGTGCATAGAGTTTCTGTCCTTGGATCCAGAAATTGGTTTAAACCAAGTATATCTAGAAAGTCCCCAAGGATTACTGGCATTTTTGAACACTATCAAGTAAGTCACTCTCCAGGCCCTTTTATTAGGACAAGACTCACAGACTAAAATGTTTCAGCACATAACTGCCACTTAACAGTGGATCTGGAATCTTCTGACTCAAGGACCTCAAACTTTTAAAGGAAGGAAATCCTCCTGGCCACACAGTAACTGACATCTTGCAAATTGCTAATAGTGTTCAGGTCTACAGTCATATGCAATACTACTTGAGGGCCAAGACAAATTAGATAATTCAGCAGTAAGTTTTCAAAACTTTTTACATAGGCACTGTAATATCTTTGCTTGGTTATAGTATGTGTACAAATGACTCTTTAGATAACTATTTACTGAGGACCACTTAAATGCCTTACTCTGTGATACAGAAAAGAACAACTAACAATATAGATAATAATCATTGTCTCCAAGAATTGATAATCTTAGTATTTTACACTCTGAAAATGATGTAGGAAAAAAAGAACAGACAGTGTAAGCTGAGAGAAGATAGGAAAAGAACCAGCTAGTGTAAAACGTAGCATGCCAAAGAATCACCTGAAGAGTTGTAAAAATACAGATTTTGGGGCTCTACTTTAGATGCTTCAGAGATGGAACCTAAGAATTTGTATTTCAGGGCTGATGGGTAGACCACCTCTTTTAAAGCAACATTCTAAAAGTCAGTAGAAATCAAAGGTATCCCTGTTTAAAACTATCTTTCCCCACATTCTAACATAGAAATTAATTCCTAAAGAAAAGGAGCAACTTGGAAGCCAGATACAAAAAGCAAAGCCAAAGTGTCTTCACAGCTATGCCTCAGACCCTAGTTACAGACATAAAAGATTATCCAAACCAATCTGGAAGGTTGCATTTCTAAGCTTTCTCCAACATGGACAAGCTTGACTTCCCCAAGCCACACGTGCCCCCACGAATCATTCTCATTAAGCTGGAAAAAGAGGGAAGTGGGTAAAATGGGAGGTAAAGTGGACTTTAAAATTAAAAGGAGTAATGATAGAATGATGTCCATCCCAGAGGTTTATGTAATGGCATCTAAGTTCATCAAATTCTGCAACCTAATGGTTTTATTCATGCTAATAGGCAGTACTAATGTCAGTTTCATTTGTTCTGATCAATTTCCCATTCATTTAAGCATTGCCCTGGCATCACAAAAGCAATCTTCTTAAGAGAATATGTGACCTTCCCCAGAAAGTTGAATCTTATGACTTATATATGTTTCCCCTAGGCTTCATGTGGTCACAGGCTGGGGGTCTTCAGGACAGCTAGATATAATGTGTATAATGCTGGGATCGAGGGTGTGTAACCACTAAATTAATCCACTGATTAGTTTGGCACAGTTCTCAGAGAGACAATGGGAAGGCTCTCCAGGATGTGAATGATACCTGCCCTAACAGTGGGTATCGTGGATAAAGTATAATGAACAGAAAGAAGACTATAGCTTGCTACTTGCTACTGCACTGCTTTGCAGCCTTCTGCCTGCCATGAACTGCTTCTCCTCTGTGATGTTGCTCTGCTATACCACCCTGCCTTCTGTGGTATGAACTGAAAACTCTACAAATTGTGAACCGAATTAATTCTTTCCTCTGTTAACTTTGGGTATTAGGTATTTTGTCTCAGCAATAAGAAAAGAAACTAAGACATCAAAAAAGCCAATAAAAGCCTACAGTCTACTGACAAGCATATCATTATGATTTATATACAACTAATAAGAATTGTTTGCACAAACGTATACACTTTTGTACTCTGAAAGGCTGGATCCTTTCTTTTCCTTATTAAGTTAAAAGATAGCATTTAAGATGTGATTTTTTTTTTCAGAGGGACTTCAAACTAAATCTGATGCTTGGGAGATTCCCAAGTTGCACAGCAATTCAATTTCAAAACATGAGGTAACATGTATTAACTTTACAGTATCAAGATGAGTGACACCATTATTTTATTCCTCCTGTTGAAAGCATTAATAAGGCACTGAGGTAGAAAAATGTGAAGAATGCTTCAGCCAAGAATCCTAATCCCAAGATACTTAAAACAAGCCCTTTTCCAAAACACTATGGGTACTGCACTTATCACACCATTTAAGCCTTAACTGTCTCAACTATTCCCTCAAGATATAGTTATTATTCTTTAATCACTAATACTATGCTCATTATCTCCAAGTAGAAATGAAGTTATTACAGCAAATGCCTCATCTGATCCTCTCTGGGCTTTTCCCAAAGCATAAAACTAGTACTACGCACTGAACAAATGTACACTAAGCCTTTATTTTTAAATTGATATCCAACTGTCCTTCTGCTTTCTGAGTATTAAAAACTGAATTACCTTGCTGAGATTCACCCACCTTAGGTGATACGAGGGATCAGAGATGATCTTTTAAAAACATTTCCTTCAAATACTGACTTAGCTACTGGGATTTATTCCTTTGACATCTCTTGGAGCAGAGGCCCATTCTCTGCTTTATCATGAACACAATAATTAAAATGATCATTTCTTACACAGGTATCTGTTACTGCTCCTAAAAAGACATTCAGGTCTGGCTTGAAAAGGCCCCTTCAATTTGGCCAAAGACTCTACTTAAGTAGCCATTACTTAACAGATTCTAGAAAACATGTTCTAACATTCTTCTGCTACACCACTTCTTTTCTGTTACTTATTCTAAAAATAAAAGAAGCCTATTTCTACCCCTTTGGCAGGGTCTTTCCACCAGAAGGTTTAAAAAATTTAAGTAGCACAGCTAACACGTAGGAGTCTGGAACATTTGCTTTCCTTTTGAGCAGTATAAGGCATGGAGATTCTTCATAATTACATGACATTAAAGGCCCGGAGAAGTACTAAGCTGTGTACTCAGTCCCATATATCAAGTGGGCCTGTGAAGAGAAGATACTTGATAACTCTACATTCTTCTATAAATACAAACTTCTAAAAAGCTAGGCAATGTTACTCAAACTATAACTTCAAATCTTCCAGGAAACTTCAGAAAGAGTGCCAAGAAAACGTAACACTAACCAAACTAGATTTAAAAGCTGCCTTCTATGCCATTTCCACAGTTTTTGTATTCAATTTTTTAAATTTTTTTAAGTGTTGGTAAATACATTGAGCTAGCAAAAAGCTCAGCATTTATTTAAAAAAAAGAAAAAAACAAGGCCCAATCTAGAAAAAAACAGGGTTTTAGTACAATTATAAGTCAATTCAACCCGAACAACAGAGGATATTAAAGCCTCAAATTCTTGGCCAAGCAGTCTTCCTTACTTGCCACCTCTACCCAAGAACACCCCTACAAACCTAATTCTAACCCAGTTATCAGCTGTTTTCTGCAACTGACACCAGCCACCTTCCTAGTAGGAACAAGTACTCACAAAGAGTGGTAAGAAAGAAACTTGAGCAAAATCCCCACTTCCAATAAGATAACCAGTACTTGGTCATTTTATATCACATTACTTTATTCCATCACTCCATGTCCTTTTGTCTCTATACATAGATTTGATACCCAATGTTAGTTTCTAAACCAATATTCTTGATTTCTACAACATGCTTTACCAGGGATGCCCCATTTCTACTTATGTTCGTCTCTCCATGCTTCAAGAATAGTTATTTCCCACTCATTTCTTTGAGAGAAAGTAGTGGAAAGTACATTAGAGGAACAAGGCATTACACCAAAGGTCTGAAGTCTGACTTACCTGCATAAATATCTATTCTAGTGGCATCAGCATCTCTGCAAAATTAAAAAAAGATCTATGTAAAAATAAATATCAATAAGCAAAATACATGGTATTTCTCTTTCAGGAGAACACTAAAAATATTACCTATGTTAAAGCTATACTTTTACATTTATGAAAAATTTTAGGAGCTCCCAATTACTTAAAACTATATGATACACAGAGCCTGAATACATTTTTATTTTATATATTTTTTAAACTTTTTTTATGTTATAGCTGGCTCAGCCTGCCCTGGGGATGGGGCTGGTGCAGCATGTGGAGCCAGGGATAGAACCACGGTCCTTGCAATTGCCTAAGCTTTCCTAAGTAGGATCTTTTAGACTGCTGAATCATCTCGCTGGCCAAAGATTCTTTCTTTCTTTCTTTCTTTCTTTCTTTCTTTCTTTTTTTTTGTGGAACCAGCATTCAAACTCACAACCTTACACTTGCCAGGCAGGCACTTGTGCCACAGAGCTATCTCTCCAGTCCCATGAATACATTTTTAAAAAACTGATTTCACTGTAAAAACATGTAACTTAGAACGGGCAAGAATATTTCCTTTTCGCTGGGTGTGGTGGCTCACGCCTGTAATCCCAGCACTTGGGAGGCTGAGGCAGGAGGATTGGTGCGAGTTCGAGACCAGCCTGGGCTACAAAAGTGAGCGCAGGACCAGCCTCAACTGCATAACGAGACCCTGTCTCAAAAAGACAAAAAAAAAAAAAAAAAAGAATATTTCCTTTTACACTTTAAGAAATGACTCAAATATATACTCAACTCATTCATTTGTAATCACAGTAAGATGTTCCAAAAACTCATCTATTTTTCTCATCAAAACTTTAAGAAACAAGGAAAAGTATTAGCTGGTACAACCTATGAAAAACCTGAGTCTTTACTATATATACTATAGTCATTCCTGAGCCCATAACATAAGTTAACCTGGAAAACAAAGCATTCAATTAAGACTCCAGCCACTGGAGTCAGTCAACAATAAAGGCTTTCATGAAGGTTTACAAGTATTTTATTTTAATTCTATTGACTGCAGGCAAAGAAACTGAAACAGTTTCGTGAGTTCTTCAGCACAAAAGGTCCACTCAGAATACAATTTAGTTATAGAGTGAATCTTTAGCATGGAGAAGCCCTGGGTTCAAAAAAAAAAAAAAAAGTTAAAAACAATATATATATATATATATATATATATATATATATATATATCTCCCAAATTTATCCAGCTCTACATGTACTTATTCTCAATGACAGAAAAGATATTTGAAAATATGAGAAAAATTGGAAAGAACGTGTGCAGGAATAGGAAAGCATACACCCAAAAATCTCCAGTTGATGTCTACTACACAAAAAACTGCCTGCTGCAACATAATACTCTGTCCTAAGTTAAGCAGCAAGTACAAACATAATTCCATTAAGTTACAACACTTTTAACTAAATAGAAGTTCAACAATATTGAAACAAAATAGGGGGAGTTTTCTAGTTAAATAATGCATTATCTAGCACACTTTCATAAACACTCATCAGCAAAAAGGTAATGACACTAAAAATCAGTAGTGATGGCACACATCCCAGCTTTTTGTCATTAAAAGGTTAATCTGCAAAATATAAGCAAGTTCACTAAATAGGGACCAGTGTGGAAGTATTACTGTTAATTCTTGCAGTTATTACTGTTAATTCTTTTTCATTAAACAACTCTAATACCAACAAAAAATAATCTTAATTTTACATTTGAAATCAATAAAACTAGGACAATATTTTCAAACTGTAAGTATCAATAACATTTTTTTTTTTTTTTGGAGACAGAGTCTTGGCATGCAGTTCAGGCTGGCCTTGAGATCACTTTTGTAGCTCAGGCTGGTCTCAAACTCACACAGATCCTCCTGATTCAGCCTCCCAAGGGCTGGGATTACAGGCCTGCACCACCATGCCCACACCACCATGCCCGGCTCATCAATAAGATTTTTAAATGTGAATATCTATAAATGAATCCAAACTTCAGTTCAGTATAGGAAAATATTGAAGAGTGACTCCTTCTAGAACACATGTGCTACTAAAAAAGATTTTGATCAGTGGACATATTCTCACAATAAAACATTCTAGAATGATATAAAATTCTACCAAAGTTTTAAAGGGATGCATTGTCCTGGTTAAAAAAAAAATAAAATCACAGGTCATCTATCCCATTAAGTTGATCCCAAGTTTCTGTTTCAATTTCCTGCTTTTCCACGTGCCTGAGAAGCACAAGGTCCTGAGTTCCATCCCTGTCACCACAAAAAAAAAAAAAAAAGAAAGAAAAGAAAAATCAAGTCCCTCTTTTCGCAATCACTTTGCTCTAACATACGAGGAAAAGTGACTTGAGGACTTGAGATATAGTAAGCTCACTATTTTTAGGCTAGTAACTTATAGAGGAAAAAATGAAGTTTAAGTTAATCAAGAAAGTATTTGAAGCATTAAAAATACTTTGTGGTAATGGGCCTCTAAGTAATTATAGCTACTAAAGAAATATTTGCTCAAGTCTTCAGAAAGCAAGTCATAATGACCCAAAAAATTTATACTTCAAGCAGATTATATGCTGGAAGACTACATACCTTGCGTTATCAACCAGTTCAGCAAGAGCTCCAAATAAAAATTCATGAGTGGTTCTGAAATGATAAACATGAAAATACCAGATGAAATAAGCTGTGGTTCCTAAGATCATAAAATTTCTCATTTAAAAAAAAAAAAAATCTAAAATCTCAATGTATTAATTCATATTTCTGAAATTTATTCTCTAAAACCTAGCTTTCCAGAACTTATTCTCCTTAAATGTTAATCAAGGTTCGCCAGGTACTCAGAAATATTTATTATTGAGAAACTTGCCCTAAAGTATTAATAGTGTCACATGCACTAACTCCTAAAAGCAGTGATACGTGGCTTTAAAAATGCCTGTATTTTATTCTCCACTGATTCAATTAGCTGTTTCTACATATCTCACATCATCTTTTTTCTTCTCAAAGAGTTTCACAATACAGCTTTGGTTGACCTCAAGCTTACTAGCCCAAGGCTGGCCTTGAACTCACACTGTTCCTGCCTCAGTCTCCTGAGTGTGAGGACTGGGATTACAGGCATATATACATACCACTAGATTCAGCTTATATTACTTTTATTGAGTTCTATATAACATGGTACTATAGCTGTGTAAACCAAATTTCCAGCAGGCCCCAAAGAAGGTAACTGATTCCCCTCCTTGAAAAGGGTTTTCTACCCTTTACTAGGGTTCGTAGGCCATCATACTGGGTGATTATCTAAGAATGACAAAAGTTCTTGTACTTCTTGGCTGAATGTATATGAAGTTCAGTTTTTAGCCAAATTTTCAAAGGGTAAAGATTATTGTTATTCTCTTTCTTCAAAACCAGTATTTTTCTGGTTATATAATGGACAAAAACCACATAGTTCCCTACCACTACTAGTAGAACATACACAAGTATTGGTAAACAAAAATGCTAACAAATTATCCACTGACAATGCTCAATTTGTATTCTTTAATCTTAAAAGTCAAACAAAAGCTAGGCAAGTCCACACAGAGGCATCTGGAAAACTAGGCTGACTTTTAAACAAAATACAAAATCATTAACTTATATCTTACCATCATTAATTTTTCATAAATACCCAAATTACTCCATAGTTTCAGCCAATAACCAAAATGAAAATTTGTAAGAATTTAGAATGAAATATAGCTGGGTGTGGTGGCCCACACCTATAATCCTAGCACTTGGGAGTCTGAGGTAGGAGGACTGGTGTGAGTTCAAGACCAGCCTTAGCTACAAAAGTGAGCTCGAGGTCTGCCTGAACTGCATAGTGAGGCCCTGTCTGAAAAAAGACTGGAAAGAAAGAAAGAAAGAAAGAAAGAAAGAAAGAAAGAAAGAAAGAAAGAAAGAAAACAAACAGTATTAAATAACTAGCATGAGGTCTGATCACTTACTTTATACTTTAACATATTTGCTTATAAAAACTCTTATAGCTGCCCACTAATACACAGCTTTTACATGCCAATTTTTAGGAGAGGTTTGTTTGTTTGTTTGTTTGTTTATTTTTAGGGGAGGTTTAGATTTTGCATTTGGTGCCAAGGTCCAAATCCAGGGCTTCCAGCTTGCTAGGCAAGCATTCTACCACTGAGCCAAATCCCCAGCCCCTAAATGCTAACTTTTTAATTAAATGAAACTACAAACTCCCAGAATTTTAGGAAGAACTTTTCTCCCAAGAGATCAATAAATGTATCTGCTGCTAATCCAAAGGTATTACCAGTAAGTATGCCGTAGTGAGACAGAAATACCACCAGTTATTCTTCTGGCTAAAGTCCAATTCTTAATTTTACATAGAAGAACCAAACTGTTGATCTTTAGTTATTAAAAAATACATACTGAGGGGCCGGGAAGATAGCTCCATGGAAGAAGCACCCGCCTGGCAAGTGCAAGGTTGTGAGTTCAAACCCCGGTCCCACCAAAAAAAAAAAAAAAAATACATACTGAGAGTCATCACTTTAAATCCTTCAAAGTATGGGTTAACCAAATATTCTTTTTTTTTTTTGAGGTACTGGGGAGATTGAACTCAGGGCCTTGTACTTGCCAGGCAAGCACTTATTCTCCTGAGCTATCTCCCCAGTCCCCAACCAAATATTCTTGACACCCTACTAAGGCAATGGGAAGACCATGCAATGATGGAACATATCTGTAATCCAAACCCCTCAGAAGACTGAGGCTGGAAGATCCCCAAGAGAATAGCCACAGCAAGTTAGTGATCATGTCTCACATTCCAAAAAAAAAAGGCTAGGAATGTTACTCAATGCTAAGAGTACTTGTCTAGTATTTTCATTAATTCCCTAGTATTGCAAAATAAAAAAACAGGAACAACTAACCTGAAAAATGAATATGACTTGCTAAGATAACAATTAAAAATGAATCTTAAAGACATGGTGACTCATGCCTGTAATCCCAGCACTTGGGAGGCAGAGGCAGGAGATCGGTGCGGTGCAAATTGGAAACTAGCCTAAGCTACGAAAGTCAGCTCAAGACCAGCCTGAACTGCAGTGAAACCCTGTTTCAAAAAGACAAAAAGAATCTTAACATTTGTCCTCAAAGCTCCCAAAATCATCTGATTTATAAGTGATTTAGAAAATGAACTATTTTTCTATATTCTAACTTATTTTGAGGCTTGCTATACATTACATAATCAATTCTATTGCAATACTTCTCATTTCAACATCAATCTACATTTTAACATAAAGTCAACTACTCTCAAACATAGAAAAACAAAAAGCTCAAGCATATTAATAAAAACTGTTTGTGGGGGCACAGTGGTACACGCTTATAATCTCAGTAGAGGAAGATCCCATGTTAAATTCAAAGCTATCCTGAGATACACATGAACTATATACAGAGATCCTAGCTCAAAACAAAATGAAAAAAAGACTACCACTTCTAACTTTGGAATTAAAGAATGTAGTTTTTGTACTTTGGTAGTGAGAAGAGTAGGAATTAACAGAAAAACTTTGACTCCCTCTGCCATTAGGACAAGAAAATAGAATTTAAAAAATACAAACACAAATAACTAACCCTATAACCTATATTTCTAATTACTTATGTAAAAATGAGACTGGATAGGGGAGATACTGACTATTGATCCTAAGACCTTTGTATCAAGGAACATCTCAAGACCTTATTTTCTGTTTTTGTAAGATACGGTCTTGCCGTATTATCCACATTGGGCCTAAACTTTTGATGGTACTGCAACCTTCCAGCTAAGATTACATGTGTATGTCACCACACTGAGCTTGGAAATGAGACATTTAGAATTCAATAAACCAATCTCAAAAGGGCAAGGAGGTATTTTTGTGATGATCATTCATATCATGAAAGAGGTGATACTCAGAATCTTTTTCTTAGATCGCAAACAGATTAAGAATAGATCTTCCAGATGTCAAAGCTCTAAATATTTAAAATAATCCAAAACATAGCAACTGCATAATTCCCTTTTTCCCAAACAGTATTTCAAGAGGTAGACTCATCACTACCTAGCATTTGAAGCAAAATGAACTTCACAAGAAATTACTCTCTTCTTCACAGACCTAAACTTTCAATGTCATCCAAGAAAGATCAACCAACTGGAAAAAGATGAGATTCTGTTTTTTGGTTTTTTTTTTTTTAGAATAGAACATTTATTGGGTATGGGGGAAAAAGGAACACTTCACTGCTGGTAGGAATGCAGACTGGTGCAACCATTATGGAAAACAGTATGGAGACTACTTTAAAATACTAGAGCTGGGCATGGTGGCGCACGTCTGTAATCCCAGCACTTGGGAGGCTGAGGCAAGAGGTTCAGTGTGAGTTCGAGACCAGCTTGGACTACAAAAGTGAGCTCAAGGCCAGCCTGAACTGCATAATGACACCCTGTCTCAAAAGACCAAAAAAAAAAACTAGAACTGGAAATTCCATTCAATCCAGCTATCCCCTTACTGGGAATTTTCCCAGAAGAACTAAAAACATATCATAGTGGTACCTGTGCACCTATGTTCATGGCAGCACAATTTGTGATAGCCAAGTCTTGGAAACAACCAAAATGTCCACCAACTGAAGAATGGTTGAAAAAGATGTAGTATTTTCACACAATAGAATGTTACTCAGCTATCAAGAATGATAAACTAGAAGACTTCATATATAAGTGGATGTATCTAGAACCTATAGTCATTAGTGAAATAAACCAGACCTATATATACAAATATCATATAGTCTTCCTAGTTTAAAAACTCAAAATCCCAGCACTCGGGAGGCTGAGGCAGGAGGATCAGTGCGAGTTCGAGACCAGCCTGGGCTACAAAAGTGAGCTCAAGGTCAGCCTGAACTGCATAGCGAGACCCTGTCTCAAAAAGACAAAAAAAAAAAAAAAAAACCTCAAGAGACTAAAATAAATAAATAAAAGAAGAGAAGTTGGCAGAGCTTTTCACTAAGAGGCTTAGGCATTTTATACACCCAACTGTCTTTCAGTGAGTTTAGATCGTATTCCCCTGGTAACTACTGATGGTTGGCATTTTCCCACATGCCTCTTGACACTTTGTGTCTTTTTTTGTGAAATGGTCTGCTGAAATATTTTGCTCATTTTTAAACTGTTTTTGTCTTATTGTAGTGTTATCTTTTCATGTAATAATAAAAAAAAAACTCATATGCTGTTAAGAAAAAAAAATAAAATTGAGGAAAAAGAAAAAAGCTATGCGTGCATACATGGCAACCTCCCCGCTCCCTCATCAGTAATAGAGATAGAAAACGCTTTCAGTTCATCTAGCCCACTGGTGTTCAAGCTTTAGAGTAAGGAAGCAAATCTAACATACTTGTGAAAATCATGCTGTGGTCCTGCCTCTCTGATCTCAACAGCCCAAATTTCTGGAATTTTGGTCTAGCAATTTATTCTTAGTAACAATCCCTAACTTTTTTTTTTTTAAAGAGTATTTATTGGAAAAGAGAGCTTCTGTCCAAGAGGGTGGTAGAAGGAGGGTCCTAGTGGGTTACTCCAAAAGATGAGATTTTGAGCAAATTCTTCAGTTTTCAACTGATCATAACTTTTCATTTGTGCCACAGAAGAAACAATTTTTCAGCTTAGAATTTCCCATGGTTAAATTAGCTTATTGCAAAGGAAAATGGTTATTATACTTAATAGCCTCAATTGAAACTAATGGATTATTCACAAACCCACCACACCATGACAGTTTTGCCTAGTATCTGTACACACTGACAACAGCTAACTGCTGGGAAATCTTTAGGCAGCTATTTTAAATTCAAATAGCTTTTAACATATTGAGTATATGAACTTACATTTCAATACATTTATACAGCCTAGAAAACACAGAAGTCTCTGAGTTAAGTTCCTCACATATGGATTAACAGCATAGGCTATTATATAAAGATTACAAATTAAAGCACCAAAGGAATAAGCATAAAAAAACAAAATAACTTTTCTACTTAAGCATCCCGCTCTATCAGATCACTTAGTACAGCAAATGTAAGAAGAGCATCAGTCACAAAATCAACTATCTACTACCAGAGAGTAAAATTCCTCTTATGTGAAAACCCTAATTTGCATGATTTTGTAAAAGTAATTTTCAGTATTAAAATAAGTTAGATGCTCCTAAGCCTACTCTCACCTTAATGCCTATGTTACTAAAGAATACCCTTCATTACTACCACAAATCATAATACTGGGAGAAAAAAAAAAAATCAAGAAATTTACTCTCTCACACATGCTCCAAAACTTATCAGAAATTTGTCTGCCTACTAACAGCAAAAAGCAAGTCACCACTTTCTGTTCATATAAACTAACATAAAAAGAGTAACCATCATCCACTCAATTTTCCTATATACCATGTAGATAGTAAGAACTTTGTTATTTGGTATAATCTTCCTAAACGTTCTCATCAGATTAGCCATACTTTTTAAAAGAAGACTAAGGACTCAGGAGGTTGATTTACTCACAGACAGGAAGCAGTCAAATCTAGATTTGGTTGGCCTTCAAGTACAATTTTGTCACTAAAATAAACTTCCAGTTACGGCTCTTGAAATTAGTTAAAAAACTCAAACTTATTTTGGTGTTTTAACATTCATATTTTCTTCTGGAAGGACTAAAGCACTCAAAAGCAGAACTTGAAAGGTTAGAACTGTGGTTCAGATTAAGAAATTTCAGAGCTTCCAACAGCAGGTGTAGTGGTCAGTGACTATAATCCCAGCACTCAAGAGAATGAGGTAGAAGGCCTCACATTACTTCAAGGCCTGCCTGATTTACATAGTGAAACTACTATCCAAAGGGGGGGGGGTAGGTAATTTGGTTTCAAAATGATCTACCAATCCCCAGAAACCAAGAGAACAGCTAGTTCCAAATCAATTAGTATTCACAGAAGATTTTCCATCACCTTAAAACAAATGGCTTGTTTGCTTCTTTACCTTGGCACTGTCTACCTATTATTAAACTACAAAATATAAGAGTGAAGACAAAAGAAATCAATTACCATTAATCCTCAAAACAGACAATGAGATAAAACTGAAGATTCAAGCTAAAAACAAAACAAAACAAAACTTGCTTTATAGATAAAATAGGTCCTTAAAGGTAAAGATGACCAGTCAGCACTGCTGTATGATCAAAGCACTAAACACTGTGACCAAATGACTTTTTCTTAAATACCGGCTGCCATTCAGTAGCTGTATAATCACTACCAATCACTTCAAGACTTGTCTTCCTCAAATGCAAAGAATAATCCTTAGCCCACAAGTTTGCTTTCAAGATTAATGTAAACAAATTTTAAAACAACTGCCATGAAGCAATGATTGTTATACTGTGTAATCTTTGATGAAATGAAACTGGATTCTGAGCTCTACATTGTGGTCTTCCAAGAACCTGCAATAAGCTCAGCCATTTCTCAGACACAATATACATGAATATCTAAGTGGCCTTCACTTTTTTTTTTTTTTTTTTTTTTTTGGTGGTACCAGGGATCGAACTCAGGACCTTGTGTTGGCAGGCAGGCACTTATTTCTCTGAGCTATATCCCTGGCTACCTGTTAGTTTTTAACGTGATCAATAAAATATTTTAAAAGGACATTGAAGGTTTCTGGCCAAGGCTAGAATCAGTGCCTTCGTTTATGTTCTTTACAAATTAACTAGTAAGTGTAAGAATTCCCTAATCAACTTGTATGTATCATTCTCTAAAATATTTTGGGTCAATAAAAAGCTTTCTTAAAACAACAACAAAAAAGAATTTGGCAGTTACATAATTGAAAAATATTAAAAAATTATATCCACTAAGAAATTGCAACACCTGTCTGTTCCACAAAAGATTAAAATTCTCTGTAATATTGGATAACTGAAGCCTAAGTTCTCAATTCTGAAGGTAGTTGGTTCTGCTAACTCTGGACCAGTTAAACTATTCATTACCTATTCTCTAAGTACTAAAATGGCAGAATACTTACCTGTATCTCAAAAGCATCAGGTGAATGTATTAAAAACACTGAGGTAGTTTTGACCCCACTGGATATCAGAGTGGGTTTAAGAATTAACAAATTAACTCTTAAAATATTCCAGATCACATTGCAATGATGGTTAACACTGTATTTCTTGAGTTCCACACAATTCAGGGCAAGACTGGGCAAGACTTATCTAAATCAAGAGTTTGAACAATTTGTCATTTCCTGCAAGAACTATACAGGACATAGGTACCAGTTTCCGAGAAAGATAAAGTCAACTGTTTGGTGGAAAGTATTTTTTTCTTCTTGTAACTTGTTTCTTAAATGTTGTCTTCTTTTTCTTATTAGAATCACCTGACATAAACCCAACTGGCTAGGCTGTTTTCACTAGAGAAACAGTTGATAACAAATTCAACGTTTGCTTGTTTGAAGAGAATTTCCTGTATTCCTATTAAATATATGAAATAACGTGCTCACTCTGGGTAAATGAAGTTGCAACTAGAAAAACTATGATTCAATAACTAAACTACTCTTCTGGATTAGCAACAAGTATTTCAGAGTGCAAGACTGGTATCCAGTGATATCCTAAAGCATGAAAACGTAAAACTTTCTGGGGAAAGGATTACCATTATTACCAAAGGTTGAGTTACTGGTGATCTTGTTAGTACCTATAAGATACTTACGAATTTGTATGCAGATATTCAAAGGTTAGCTGAGCTCGATTCAGACTACTGTAACATGTGAAGGCCATGACTGCAACGAGAGCTCCAATCTTTCACCCAGTTCTACCGACTTTTCAGGACTGCGTCCACTAAAGGTTGTCTCTGTTCCTTAAGGATTGTTGAAGCAAGTTAGCCAATACAAAACCGGAACTGATTTCTTTGTTTAAGTGTTTTTAAATCTTCTATGATATATTTTGAAAGAACTTTGTCATAAACTTGCAGTGCTGAAGAACTTTCAGCGTCAAGTTTTGATAGTTCAATTCAGCCTAAGTGGAACATCGATGGTCCTGGGATCAACAGGGGTTACTGATTTCGCTGATGCTTATTATTCCTTCATCTCAGCGTTGGTTCTTCCAGACCTTTTTTGCTGCCTTTAAATTTCCTACCAAAAATGTTACCAATCCGGAAATTCACCCACTTCTGTCATAAACTGGATACGCACTCACGTCTTCGCCACCAGGGATGCCAGAATCTTCAAAAGGGCCTAGGCGTAGACCGTCCCAAGGCACATGGCGCCAATTCCTTTTACCACTTACTAACCGGAAGAGGTGCTGACTTTTACCTCCCAAAATCCTGAAAACAATGGGCTTGCAGCCCCGCCCCAATTTCCAAAGAGTACTGACTCAAATTATCTCACAACGGTACACCACTGCGCCTCACAACTGACTAATCAAGATTGGCTCTGCCAAGTCGCGCCCCTCCCCCACTCCAGTCAGCCACCTCAGACGTAGGGCCTTCCCAAGCCTCGGTCCCCTTAACCTCTCCTCGGGTACAGGAGCTTGTTGCAGGTTTTACAGCCCCCAATCGAGGGCAGAGACAAATAAACCACCCCGTCGGGCGCTGCCAGGAGTTCGCAGCTGCCTTTGTCCCTCCCCGCGGGATTGGAACTCAACAACCGCAGCGCGTTCTTGGAACCATGTGCTGCCGCTGCCGTTGCCGCAGCCGCTGCCCCTTCCGCCGCCGCTTCCGCCGCCGCTGCCTCCGCCGCCGCCGCCACCCGCGCGCAGCGCTGACTAGGACGACAAGACTCTGCCACACGAAACTCGGCGTTTAAGGATTCTCCGCCGCCGCTTTGTCTCCACTGGCGCACACCGCCCCGGCCACCTCGCGCACTACCCGACGCCCCAAGCCCCCGAGGCCTCCAAGGTTCGTTCAGCCAATCACAAAGCCACAGGTTCTCCCGCCCCCGCCCTGAAACTCCGCCTTCGGACTGGCCGGCCGTTTGTGCCCATGTGACCGGATCTTAGTTGGCCGGTCCCACCCATATCACGTGAGAGCGCGCACCTCTCTTCCGGCCTTCCTGACCCTCTCCGCCATTTAAAGAAACAGTACCGGGGGCGGGCCGAGCGACGCAGCCGGGACGGTAGCTGCAGCGCGGACTGGGGGAGCCATCTTGTCTCGTCGCCGGGGAGTCAGGCCCCTAACTCGAAGAAGCCCTGGCGCGCCCTCCCCCCCTCCCCGGTCTGGTAGGGCGAAGGAGCGGGCGCGCGGTCGATCGAGCGATCGGTTGGCGGCTCTTTCTCCTGCTCTGGCATCCAGCTCTTGGGGCGCAGGCCCGGCCGCCGCGGCGAGCGCCCGGTGGCCGTTGGCGCTCGCGCCGCGTCTTTCTTCTCGTACGCAGAACTCGGGCGGCGGCCTATGCGTTTGCGATTCGACGAGGAGTCGTCCGGGTGGTCGGCGGCGGCGGGCAGCTGCTCCGCCCCGCTCCCGGGGAGGCGGCGGCTGCGGCGGGATTTGGCGCGGCCGGGGAGGCGGGAGTGGCCGGGGCCGGGGCTGGCCTGGAGGCCTGGCGCCACCCTTCGGGACCTGCAAGGACCCAGTTGGGGGGTCAGGAAGGGGCTGGAGGATGGTTGGTGGTGGGCTTTCTGCTTTGCCTTTTCCTCCTCATGCCGCCTTAGAGAGGGTGGGGAGCTCTGGCAGCAGCTCCGGGGTAGGGATGTGAGCTCCCGGAGTCGGAAGAGCTGGGTTTGCTTCCGGGCCTAGCCACAAGCTGGCCGACTGAACTTAGACAAGTCACTCTAATTTGTCTGCGCCTCAGTTTCCTCTTCTGCCTTTGTTTGGAATTGAAATCACTTTGTAAACTACAAAGTGCTGTATTCATAAAGATTGAGTATCGTTTGTAATGTTTATTGAGTTGATAGAAAACTTACCAATTGCCAGATCTTTTGGATTTGGAACCTAGGAGCCTTGGATTGAAGTTGGAGATCCCGAGACTCCCAGAATTGTACGTAGAAATTTATGGGGATATGCTTATTAAGCGACTGATGATCCATTGTTAGCAAGTTTTTAAAGGGGACTGTGATCCGGAAGAGTTGATGACAGTTTTATATACCACAGAGAGGAAACTGAGGCCTAGATGTCATTTGGGACCCTTCACAATCAATATGAAGCCCCCTTTTGAGTCCCTGGGATATGTGAGCTGTTTCCTATGTATAATGGATATTCGGGATAACAATATTCCCCTGCTTGGCCTCTCTTTTGAACCCTTTTCTTTTACCATGGGGTGCCTGAAGGGTGGCTGATACATATGGTACAGTGGCACCCAATGTAAAGCAGCTACAATTATAAGTGGGATGTAGTCAGTAAAACTGAGAAATAAGTTCAGTGTTTGGCCCAGAAATTGTTGGTTTCTGCTGCTTATGCTGGTGCCTGACTACCTTTTTGACTATTACCATTTTCCATGACTATGGTTGTCATCCTGTACTTGATTATATTTTGTATTCCCTTATTTTGTGTGGTTGATGGTGAATAGGCTTATTTTTAAATGATGGTGCCAAGCTTAGCTAATTAATGGTGTAGATGAATTTTTAACAAGTGGGCTCACTGGAACAGACTGAACCACACGTGGAACTCCTAAAGATGTTTTATGGTTTTTCTTATTGGCTCAAAGTTAATACTGTCCCCAAAGTTTTGTTATTACACCTGCTGAACCTCAAAACCAGTAGGTTTGGAAGTGATTTCAACTGTTTTGCCTGGCCTGCTTTGCATTCTAATTGCTTGCAACTGTGATACTGAGAAGGCCAAAATGCCATTTTGCTTTGTTTTCAGCTGCTCTTAGCAAATTTGAGACCATTGTCCAGCAAACACTATAAAAATGTTTGAACAGTTAGATTTCAAACATTTTCATTTTGTGGAGTGGTGCTTACCAAGTGGTACAGCTCTAAACAAATGAATGCAAACACAGTTAAGTATAGTTTGTCTGGCTAGATGTTAACCAGTTCTATTTTCTTCAAATGTCTGGGGGGAAATTTGACTCTTCCCTTCACTTAAAGTGCAGAGACAAATGATTTCACTTCCAGAGAAATGACTGTTTTGGAGAAAAATGTGTTCTTTAGCTCTTTTGTAATTAAATCTGGATGTACCTCAAAAGACTCTTAAGACTGGTGATACAAGGCTTTTCTCCAGAGAAAGGAAAAAAGCTACTGGAACTCAAAGCTTGAAATTCTGTGACAAAACGTGAGATGTCCAGGATTGGAGGTTGAGAAGGTTTTGCTGCAATGTTCTGCAATCATTGAAGCAGTTACCTTTCAGTGTAACCACAGCCAGTGGATTCCAGATTTCCAAGAACTGGACCTACAGCCTACAAGAGCTTGTCAGGATGGGGCAGGAACTGTGGAGGTCGACTTTTATATATATATACATTTGGAACTGTTGATCTTGCTGTAAGGAAAGAGGCAACAATTGAGCAAGCATTCCCACCAGCGCTGTTACTGAGAATTGGAAGACCTACCTGTCAACCCAGACCCTCAAAGTAAACGGACAGAACTCCATCGAAAGTCAATTATGGTACTTGCCATTTTCCAAAATGCCTTACCACCATTTCTACATTTCTCATACTCTTTTCACTACTCTGGAAATGCCTTTCTCTGCTCCTTCATCTGTCACACCTCTGCCGCTTCCTCAGTATCCAACTCAGATGCTCTCCTTCCCATAAGTCTCTTAATTTTAGGTAATATATTTTGATTTGCTTTTCTAGTGTTAGGATTGAACCCATGGCCTTATGCATCCTAGGCAGACACTCTCACTGAGCTGTGGCCCCATCCCCAGAATGTCTTTAACATACTTTTCTCTGCAAAATCTTGTAAAATAGCTGCTTGCATGCATCTGTTCTCTTGCTAGATAGCAAATGCCTTGAAAATGAAGGCCTTGTTTTGTGCCTACATACACCACCACCCCTCTTGAAGCATTTATTAGAAAGCAGTTTAGAGTGTGTCATTCACTTGGCATTTCCTAGTATGTGTTGAGTTACTGTAAAATGACTTTAAAATTACTCTTGATATTAAGGAAAATGACTGGTGTTGGGCCATTCTTCTTTATTTCATGTTTCACTTTTTAATTCGAAACTTAAGATCTAGGAAGCCCTTATGCAAAGAAGAAATGATACATCGAATGGGCTATTTTACATATTTATGAAAGAAAGCCTTATTCTCTTATTCAGCGTAGAAGTTGTAAAGTAAAAGAACAGCTTTTATTTTAGCAAGTGTTTATAAGTACCTGCTACACAGCAAATATTGAGCAAAACAATTCATATTTAGTTTAAAAGGACAACTTAAAATGATGAAGCTCCTCAAACATTTTGAGGAATGGAAAAAGAACTATGAACTTAAAATCTCATTTCCTTTAAACTACCTATGGAGCCACTTTCCCACCAACTAATGCCCAGTTACGTAAATAATCAAGTTACTGCCCCAAATATGAGCCTTATTATAACAGTTCCAGTTTTGTAAATCCCTCTGACAATTTTGTTCTTTTTTGCTATTAGGCTTTTGTGTTGATTTATTCTCCTCCCCATTTGATCATCTATAGCCTCTAACCCAGGCTTATCAAGAATTAGTATCTATGAGGCAGTTGATGTGTTTATGGCAAACTAATCACAGTATTAGAATCTTATTTGTAATTCCATGCATTTGTTATCTTACCTGTTTTGTCCCTCCCCCTTCTAGTCCTGTGCCTCCTGATTGCTGTGTTCAACTGGACCTTCTGACCACCTTCCTTCTGCTGGTTCACCAGCCTACACATCTGGTACTTGGAGTTTTGTCCATGGTGATTCCTACCAACTTACTACTGAAGAAGACACCATTCCAGTGGACCACTGTGACCCAAGCGTCATTCGGCCATGATGATGTGGCCTTGACCTCCACATCAGTTCTGGTCTGCCCAGATTCAGCACAGCCCTTTATAGTGCAGAGTCCTCAAGCCAAATAGCTAAAGCTGTTTTATCACAACAAAGGCCCAGTTTATTCCAGAAGTGTGCATTTCATTCCTTCAAAGTCTTCAGAGACATGTAATAAACTTGGACCAGGGGATTTTTAATTATCAACGCTGTCCAAAGAAAGACAACAAACATCTCTGAGAACAGCATTGGACCATACCCCACAATCTCAAATGATTAGAGTTCATGAACTATCTAGGGTCCCATGAAAATCCCTGGACTATGCTGTTTCTCTACTTAAAATCTGTAGTAGCCTACTGAATGAGACCCATCGGGATCAAAACCACGGCACAGTGAATTCCTCATAGCATCTTCTTTGGGATTACTCAGGAACCAGAACTTTTCACATAAATGTAAGCAATTTTGCCAAGAAATCCCTTAACGGCATCTCACAAGGCTCCAGTCAGATTCCAGAAAAGGCCTCTCTTAACACATCAAGATAAAAACCTATATGGTAATTGCCTCTTTATATAGCACTTTACAGTTTCAAAGCACTTTTCTTATATTTATCTCAGTTATCAAAATACAATAACATTCCTTTTTGAATGAGGGAACAGAAATTTTTTTTTTTTTTTTTTTTTTTTTTTTGAGACAGGGTCTCATTATGCAGTTCAGGCTGGCCTTGAGCTCACTTTTGTAGCCCAGGCTGGTCTCGAACTCACACTGATCCTCCTGCCTCAGCCTCCCAAGTGCTGGGATTACAGGCGTGCACCACCACGCCTGGCTTTGAAATTTAAGTTATTTAATTATCCAAGGTATAGGCTACAAAGTGGTAAAGGCCAGGCCTTTTGGCTCCTTGTCCAGTATTATCCTTGGTGTTAAGATAAAATTGGAAACTCTAAAAGTTTTTAACTTCCTTGATAGTGCCCCTACTACACAGGATGTTGTAAGCATAATATATGGCCATATCCCAAAGGCGTGGAAACGATCTTCATGTTGATAAATTGATCAAAATGGCAGGTGTCATTAGATAATAAGGCTACCTAATATGAAACAAGCTACTTTTAGGTCTTTTGTCTATTTTCATGGTTTTCCCAACACAGATCTGACATCCCACGTTGTGTCTTTAAAAAAAAAAAAGCATGAATACTGAGAGATTACCAGTAGTTTTCTGCCCCCAAGTTAATATTTACACAATGAGCCACCTTTTTTAAAAATAATATATATATTAAAATACACATGTGGAGAGTTTCTGTTATCCAATAAGGTAGTAAAATGCTGAAGATGTATCTCTTCTCCCTAGCCCACAATGCATTGTGATATATTAAAGGTTTCCAAAAGATTTGCAGTAAAGACCTCTTTATCTTATGCCACTATGTCTTAATTTAAAGATAATGTAATTTTTCGTAGTGTTCCTTTTAACAGAATGGGGAACTACTATGGAATAATAGTCTTTCCTGCCTATCAACAGATTGGCCTAGACACTATGACATAGTGTGTTTGAAACCTGCCTTTTTCATTCCTTGTCATTAACTACTTAAAATCGTTTGTCTCTATCATTTGAGTACCACATCTTGGTCATTACATTTTTTTTTTAGCAAAAGAGCCTCTAAAATAAATACAAAATTGTATGGAGAGGATAATAGGAGAATGTTAATTCTGCCTCCACCCCAAAGAGTGAGTTTCATAGCATTTAACAGTATATTTGTTAGAGTCATGGTATAAAACATTTTTTAAGGGATTGCATTTTAGATGGGTAAGGAGATTGAAAGGGGAAGTAGAGGTGAGGGGAAGGAGAAAGAAATAAGGAGGAAATACTTCATTTAGAATTTGCTTTGTGATCTGTTGGGATCTTATTAACGAGAAGTCACCTAGCCATTATAGACTTCTTGAAACAATGTTTACAAAGATGTGAAGTGTTTTGCAACTATATGCAAAAGCCTCACAGCTATCCTCTAGCAGTGGTTTATAAAGTAAACTTTAGGCACTTGAAGTTTATATTAAGACATGAGTTTTAGTTCCATTACCCCAACTTAAAGAAAGAATGAATAGGAAGACACCTTAACTTACTGCGAGCTTTTGTTCACCCAGTTTATGGTTTCTGTGACGTATTTTTTCTATTTCAGCATTTTGCGAACAACTTACTCTTAGATCATTTGTTTTCCAATTGCTTGGTGGCCATGAAACCATTTGAATGAAAGCTGTGCGGAAGCCCAGAGTAAAAGTGAAGGTGCTCTGGATGAAGTGAAGCAAGAGTGGGGGTCTGCAGCCTGCCACAGGCATCTTCCTTTGCCACCATGCTGACACCTAAAGGGACTTCTTTACAACATACAGAACTGCAGAACCATTTGAAAACCACTGCCCTATACAACATGTTTGACCTGAATGGCTTTCTGTTTCTCCACTCTATAGCGCTCTATAGTCCATATTCAGCTGATATTGAATATTCTTAGAAGTATTTACTGTGTGAAGACTTAGAACCATTTGGCATGCTTTTGGCCCCCAGAATGTTCATATGGACTGAAAGTGGTGACAAGTGAACTTTTACTACTAGCATATTATCCAGATGAACTTACAATGACTCTTGGAGTTGGATATAGTCTACAATTTATGTATACCCTACACTGACAAACCCTACTAAACATTATTCGCAAATAAACACACTAGTGGTACTTGATACATTATTAAAGTCTTGAACACTTCTTGGATACATGAATTGCCTGCAAGCTGGAAACTGATGCCTCACTGAGGCCATCTTATACCAACTTCATTGGACCTCTCATCATTAGCCTTGGTACTCTACTTCATATCAAGAAACAGTCATTAACTACAGAAGCAGAATTCAGATACTGGCAACATTTTCTAAGTACCTGATTGTCATTCATCTTAAACTACAAATCACTGTGTAACTCAACCCAGTTACACTACATTATTTTCTTGCTTGGTTTTTATTTATTCGACTGTTCTGAGGATCAATGAGTTAATAACCTTTAAAAATAAAATCCCAAAACAATTTCTTCATTGGCTTATTTGCTGATTCCCCATAATTCCTATCTCCTCATCTTCTGACAGCATAGTCATTTGGAAAATTTTTTTATAGCCAGTAAGAGACACTTAAAATGGCTTCATATCTGATATGGTAGGGATAGTTGGACCCAAGGCCCTTTGACCAGGATGTCATAACTTAATTTATGATAACTTAAAGTGGTTTATTGTCTACATTTTGGTGGAAATATAGATTAACTTAAAAAAATTTTTTAAAAACTAAAGATGGCAGCTAAAGATTTTACCAGTAGACTGAAGAGCTTCTACCCTTGTGGATGTTTGAGTGGAGTTACATCAGTTTCAGTATTGTCATTTACGTTGATTCAGTGTGGTTGGCTTCATTTCTTGCTGTGAAATACTTTTAGACATTAAGACAATTTGTTTCTGTAGGAAAACTTTAATTACTGACTTACAGGAATATTCCAGGGATATGCCAACTTATGTCCTAAGAAAATTTCATTCCTTCAGAGTTAATTGAAGGGTCAGCCATCTTCAGCTTTCATTATAAATGTACTGGTTAAATGTTGGAAATGATTTCTTCATATCCTTTCCCTTGTCCTCTAGACTAATCTGATTACATGACTTGGTTTACATACAATCAAGGCTTAAGTCCAATTGCATTTGACTCTTCAACCTCAGCAAATTAAAATCTGAATGACTTGCTTGAATATGCAACTATAATTCATAAAGAAGAAATTATGTGCAAGCTCACATTTGTACTTCCTTAGAATTGCCAACTTTTTTTTTTTAATCTGCTTTTTTCTTGTACGTGCTTTGCAGAAAAAGATGTTAATCTACACTGCCAGTAATTCCTTCTGATCTTATTAAACTCACTTGAGATTAGGGTAATCTGTGCAAGAGTCTTATATGTACTGTGCATAAAAAAATTGGTAATTGGAAAAAGCCTAAACCTTAAACACAGAAAATTGCCTGCAGTCTCCATGCCTCAGATTTTATCCAGATCTTTCAGTGTGTCATTTCAGCCAATCTGAAGCCATGACTTGATTCTCAGAGATGTGCTAAGTTACAGAAGATGAAGACTTGATAACCAAAGAATGTAGGGCCAACTTCAACAAACCTGGCTCTGCGACCCTTTTATTCTCAGATGTAGGACAGACTTCTAAACAGAACCTCAAGTCTGGACTAAGGATCTGGCTTTCTCCTGAGATGCTTGCTCTTGGGCAGATGAGCAGAAAAAAGCCCTATGTCTGGCTTGTCCTCTGAAATCAGAAAGTTATATCTGGCATAAGCTCTATGAAGTAACTTGAATACCAAGTGCAGAACTAATTTATAGATTCACTAGTCTGCCTGTTCTTCCAGGTGATATCCTAGTTATTGATTTGACTGGCCTTGCTGAAATTACTCTTGTCATTTTATCTGTCTGAGCTCTTAAATGCCTTGTTTGACTTGCTGCAAGCAACTGCTGACCTTGAAGACAACAACCAGTTTCAGCTTACCTTGTGCTGAATTTCACCATGGATTTCCAAATAGAAATTTGCTTGTAAATCACCCCACCAGAAGTTATTGTTCACAACAGAAAATACCAGTTGCACACACCTAACCAAGTAGTTTTTTTGTTTTTTGGTTTTTTTTTTTAAATGGAGAGTAAGATTCTGCATTTGTTCATTTATAGCACCTGGGACCTCTTCTACCACATCTGCAAAGAGTATATAGCATATTAATAGAGTCTACTTCTCACTTCTGCAGTAACACAATGAGTCTTCATAGATACACAAATATTCTATTTCAACTTTGCAAGACTTAAAGGCATATGAAAAGCTTTTCACTAAACTTAAGTTACCACTGACACAAATGGCCTTGCAGAACTATTTGCCGATGAGAGGCTAGTTGACCTTTTTATCACCAAGATGGTGGGGCTGTGGAACAAAACTTGAGTTTGCATGCATTGAAATTGTATAGTATCATCCAAAATACCGTATTGGAAATGATTGTTCCACTCATGGACTATAGGCTTCCTGAAGACAAGACAAGTTTGTACTCATGGCTATTTTTAGAATAATTACTAAGGAGCCAGCTACAACTACAATTACATTTATGAGCAGAAGTTAAGCTTTTTCAGTCTCTGGTTTATTCTGGACATAAATTGTTTTTGATTGTCCAGCATCCATCTCATTTTAACTTCCTGATGTTCCCCGGAACCATCACTTCCTATTTTCAGTTGACGTGGTTTGGACTGTCTAACCCAACTTTTGGCTTTGTGAGTAGACATATATCATTCAGACCTTATCAGTCAGCGAAGTCTCCTTAACTATATCAGTTCTTTCGGGAGTGTTCGTATGTTTCACGAGTTGGTCCAGTGATAATTCAGTCTTCTGAATTTTACTGAGTTATGGCGGAGAGCAATTCTTTTACTGAAATGATTTAGTTTGTAGTACTAAAAGACAAAATTCAAACCAACAGGGTCTACCACATTGAGCCAGTCAGAAAATAAAGCCAGTGCAGAAGAAAGCCAAAAGATGAAGAGACTCCAGTCCTGATGACAGCATTTTTGCTCCTGGATCCAGCTGTGCCTGAAGCTAGTATATCCCTTGGACTTTACAGTTATGTGAAACAATAAATACACTTTTTTGCTTAAGCTACTTTGAGTTGTTTCTGTTACTCAAAATTGAGCCCTAATTTATATTATCTACGAACATTGAAACTTGATAGATCCAAGTATTCATGAAATAAGGCCATAATTACACTAAAATTATTTTTTGAAGTGAAAGACAGACAAGAACAAAGTAAGTTGCAGAAGTAACATGGTAGAAGAAAATAGAAGCATTAATCAGTAAAGGTTAAGTTATGGTCTAGCCATACAAAAAGTCTACATATCTGTTGAATAAGGTACATTCTTTGTGAATGAACATGGAAGTATGGCCATGATATATTAAATGAAATAAGCTATGGTTAGAAAACTATCATGTAAACACATTTTAAAATACATATATATGTGTGTGTAGAAAAGAGTTAATGGCTTGAACAGTGTAGATTACATGAGCTTCAAATTTACACAGTTCCATATTAGGATATTATATACTACCACATTATTTTTAAACTTTATTTTAAACGATAAAGAATTTTAAAAATTAATGCTTACTGTCTGACCTTGACAAGTTGCTAAATACTGAGCCTGTTTTGTCAGATAATTAAAAAAACACACACCTGTATCTGGTCCATTACTAAGTTGACAGATTGCTCTCCCTTGTTTGAGGAAACTCAGAGCTCAGTAATTGTTTCTTACATTTTTTAAAATACAACTTTCAAAGGCCTCTACTTGGGTTATTAAGAATTTATATTTTGAGAATTCATAAAGTTATTTCTGTTCTCAAATGACATTAACCTATTAAGACCCTTACAGCATTGTTTATAACAGATGAACAGTCATTTGTTTTTAATTCCTGAGTTACTCTAATCTCAACTACATTCAAGATCAGTGACTTTCAGTGTTAAGTCTGTTAATATATATCTTGTCTGAACTTTCAGCGTCACACACACACAATTCCAGTCAGCATCTTGCAGCATTATTCCAAGTGCTGTACCTTTTTTACATTTCTTGATTTCCTGGTTACTGTATTGCAAGTTCTTTCCTACTTCCTAACATTTAAAATGTTGGTGTAATACCTGTTTTTTGGATTGCCCCAAATTGTATCACTTTTCTTTAGTGATAGAGCCCTTGTCATCTTTTGGAAGACTACTTCCCATTCTGTGTGGCTTTAATGGAACTATAAATTACAGTACCCAAGCCTCATTCCCTAGCTGAGGTTTAAGTAATGTAAACTGTCGTGACAAAATTACCTTCCCACCAAGACTTTAGGTCTTAAGAAAAATAACACAAAGTGGGTCTGGGGAGGTAGCTCAATAGAATAAGATCCTGAGTTCAGTCCCTGGTGCTGGGGGAAAAAAAAAAAAAAAAAAAAAAAATTGAGTCATTCTGATTTTAGTGTCTCAAAAACCATACAATATATTCATGAACTCAAGATCACCAAAGAACCCTGATTCCCTGTTTTTAAGCAAGGGCTGATGATTCAGATTTTTCCCTCACTCTTAAAGCCTATCGTCCTTACGATTTAAGTCCCCCCTTTTGTCAACTATAATGAATTGTACCTACTTGTTCTCAGATGAATAGACAGTTTAAAAAAAAAAAAATAATAGAGTGAAATGATAGGCTCCAGAGTTAAAAACAGAAAATTTCAGAAATTACTGCACGAAGTCTGCATTAAGGGTAGCTATAATTTGTTCTGTGTGTCAGGTGAGGGAAAAGGTACTGTCAAGGAGCAATGCAGCTAATAATACCCATACTTAGGTTCATATACCTATCAGCAAAATTTCTAGAACCACACTGACAGGACACAGGAAAGTGAATCAAGGTGGTCGAAACCATTGGATAGGAATAGTTACTTGGATTTCATTAAAGTGAAAAGGACAAAGCCAGAAATTCACCTTTAAGCACAGAATAAAATTCAGTCTTTCTGTGCACAGGGTGAATAAATTCATCTGTCATTAAGTCCCAAATATCACAGAGGTTGATTCCTTAATTGCTAAAATTATGCCAGTTGAATTTGTAGCATCACTAAGATTTCTTTTGAGAAAAGTATTAGAAGTGCTGGGAGGTTGAGGCAGGAGGATCTGTGTGAGTTCCAAGACCAATGTGCTGTGCCTGCCATATGGGGCATGGTGGTGCATTCCTGTAATCTCAGTGCAGGGGAGGCTGAGACAAGATCACTACAAGTCTGAGCTGCATAGTGAGACTATACCAAACAAATGCTGGCGTGCACAGTTTTAATGTCTTGGAAGGATTCAGCAGATTTGGAAAATCCCAAGTGAAAATGTGAAAATGAAAGTTTTGAGTTGCACCATTAGCCAAAACGTTGTGTGTGTGTGTGTGTGTGTGTGTGTGTGTGTGTGTGTGTGTGTGTGTGTGTGTGTGAAACTAGGGATCAAACTCAGGACCTTGCACTGCCAGGCAGGCACTTGTGCCCCTGAGCTATTTCCCTGGCCCCTAGCCAAAACTTGACTGGAAGAAAAATGAGATAAGGATCAGCTATAAGTTCTGTGACCTGTTACATAACTACAGTAGGCTCTACATCATATCACAACTTAATATCACTGACCCAAACTTTTTTTTTTCAAACATTTTTTTCTTAAAATCTGCTTTTTTGGCATCCTTTCCCCTCTACTATTTTTCAAATCAGGGAGCCTGGCAGGATGGCTCAGTGATCTAAAGCACCTGCTTGGGAAAGTTTAGGCAGCTGCAGGGACCACGTTCGATCCCCGGTACCACATGCTGCACCAGCCCTGCCCTCAGGGCAGGCTGAGCCGGCCATAAAAATAAACAAAAGTTCTGAAACAAGAAAAAAATAAATGTTTTTCAAATCAAACCATACTATTCTTGACGCTTTCATCACAGATACTAAGTCATTAAGTCATAAATCATGTAAATATGTCTCAAAATAGTCTTTAGTCATGCTTGTGCAAAGGAGTGTTACCTATTGCTACGACAGTATAGTGCCTCCCTAATCTCATTGCCTTTAAATACTGGTAAATCTTTTCTACAAGAAGCTAAAACAGTGACACAAATCTGGCAACTTCTCTGCTTAAAATCTTTTAATAGTTCCTCCATTGTTTTTGAATAAAATCTAAAGTTTTTCTGGTTTAAAGATCTTTACTATCTTAATCCTGAAGCTTAATCTTTACCAGGCCAGGAACAGCTCAGCTTTGGATGTTGAAGTTTACTATATTTCATTTTTTTAAGGGATTCTAATTTAAGAGGTTACATGAAAATTTATTTGTAAAATAAATTAAACTTGCCAAGCATTATGTATGTCTGTAATCCCAACACTCAGGAGGCTGAAGCAGAAAGATTGCTAAGAGTTCACGGCCAGCCTGAACTACATAGTAAAACCCTGTCTTGGGAAAAAAAAAAAAAAAAAAAAGTAGAAACTCAACAGTAATTGTGAACAACTTAACATATTTTCTTCCATATCTCTTGCCATGGAATTTCTTTTGAGTTGCTATGTTTAATAATATAGAGAGCAACAGTAAAGTCTAGAAGGGAGTCAACTCCCTACTTCACAGGATATACAAATGTAAATCCTAGTAGTACTACAAATGTAAATGTTAAAATGAAAAATGGGAAGAATTTTTAGGAGACTATAATCTTAAGAGATGTTATCATAAACAGAGAACCCAAAAGCCATAAATGAAATTAAGGACATTTGTCCATGTAAGACAAATATCTAAAAGATGTGATAGGCTGGAAAGTACTTCTGACATAGTTGACATGGTTTGAATTACTATTCCTAATACTCAAAATGGGTCCTACCATTTGTATTCATACACCACCTAAGGACAAGGGTACATTTTAAATGCATTGCTAGGAAATTTGGTGTTCTGTAAAGCTCATAAACTAGAATTTAAACATCTACAGTACCTACGCAGATTTATGTTATATGAAACATAACAACTTAGACATTTTTATATGACTCATAACTGATTTCCAGCCAGATTTTTGATGCTAGCTTTGCACAAGGCATTTCAAGCACTTTATAAATATTATCTCGTGGGGTGGGCAGGATGGTTTAGTGGTCTAAAACACCTCCTTAGTAAAGTTTAGGCAACCACAGGGACCACGGTTAGATCCCCAGCACCACATGTTGCACCAGCCCCACCCCACAGAAGGCTGAACCGGCCATAAAAATAAAAAAGTAAAATAAAAAGAACTACTACTACTACTACCAGCCACACCCTCACGGCTGGCTGAGCCGGCCTTAAAAAAAAAAAAAAAAAAAAGTAAAATAAAAACTGCTGCTGCTACTACTAATAATAATAATGATAATAATAAATATCTCATTTAATCCTTGCAACTTACCCTATGCTGTGGATAATATATCTTTTTCAGCTAATAAGCCTTAGAGGAATAAAGTTAACTTGTGCTATGTCCATGATATATTTCTTAAGCAAAAAGAAAATTAGAGGAGCTGGGGAGATAGCTCCATGGCACAAATGCCTGCCTGGCAAGTGCAAGGTCATGAGTTCAAACCTCGGTCCCGTAAAAAAAAAAAAAAAGAAAAGAAAAGAAAAAATTACATTTACAAATATCTACAAATGTTCCTAAATGAACATGAGAGAAAAGAAGGGCACATCAGCTATTTTGAAGTTGAAGAGTTTGGAGAAATATGTACTGACACTGTACAACTGGTTGTGGAAAGCATATACTCTTTTTTTCCAAGAGAAAAATTTCCAATTTCTAAGGAAATAATATTTCAAAAACAAATTACTTATGCTAATGGAAGATTGGTGATCAAAAATGAGGTCTTTTGTGTTGCTACCTTTCAAAGATGTTTAGTTTCTAAGTGACTTTGTCAACCTGTGAAGCCCATTTCCTGCAAAAGAGAAAGAACTGTTAGATCTCACATTCTGACACTGTCTCTTTATATCTGTCCTTCCTCAAATAAACATCACGTTTCCCAGCCTCTTTGGCATATAGGTATAAACTTTCAGAGTTCTTCCCAGTGAGACAAAACCAGTAATGCATGTGTACATGTATTAAGATACAATATAGGTACAGTACAGGTATATGAACTGTGAGTAATTGGTCCATCTTTTTTCTTTATTAAGGTACAATATAGATACAGTATAAAAATATGAATTAGTTTGAGGAGTTGGTCATTTTTTTTTCCTCTATCTAGCTCCTAGCCCGTTGGATTGTGTCTACCACTTTGGGAATGGGCCTTCCCCACCAAGTCCACTCTGACTCATATACTGATCTCTAGGAATATGCTCACAGACATACTCAAAAATAATGCTTTATGAGGTTTGTAGGTATTCCTTAATTCAATCCACTTGACACCTAAAGTGAGCCCTCTACCTGCCAGTTTAACTTTAGCCAAAGAGATAGGAGCAACTTTTGGGACTTGCCCTTTAAAAAGAGTGTGTCCATCTTGCCCCCAAGTTAAGGGAAGAAGGTTTTATTTGGCTCACACTTTGTAGAGGATTCAGCCAATAGTTGGCTGTTTCCAAGACAGCATGGTATATGGCAAAGGGGTACATGGTGCAACAGAAAACAGCAAAAGCAATAAGAGGTAAAGGGGAGGGAAGGGAATGAGACAAGAGATGAGAAAACAAGGCTCTTTCTGTCCTTTATATTGTATCCAGGCTACTCGCCCTAAGGCAGGTATTGCATTCACACTCTTACTCCCAGCAACCGAACATCAATCACAGACTCTAGATTATCCACCTCTAAAAAGCCTTCTCCACCCATGGCTACATGAGGCTTTGTGGGGACATCTAGACACAAACCATAACATGCTTACTACTCAAGGATCCAAGGGTGAGCATACTTAGACTTGACCTAAGAGCACTGCAACTATCATCATCCAATGAGTATATAATCTAAGAGAAGACAGTTGGATAAATAGAGCTAATCTTTGTGAATAGAGGGGGACATTTCCTTTAGTGTTTAATCCACTGAATTAAGAGCTGAAAAGCTGCATGTCTAGGCAGTCATTTTGTCTCCCCATGGAGACTGTATGTCTTGGAATGGTATTTGCAAAGCATTGAAATAGTTTCCTGAAATTAAACTAAACATAGATATCTTTGCATACCAATAGATCCAATTATTGCTTATTCCATTTGAGGGTCTTTTTCATGAAATAGACTAGGTACTGACTTAGCCATCCCTGTTTTGATTTATTATCAGCATTTGATACAGTAAGTGTTTGGGAAACACTCAAGATCAATTTATGAGGTGAAAACTTAGAACTTGTTAATTCAAGTACACTGAGCTTAGCAAGTTCTGTATTTAACAAGACTAATAATGTTGGCAAGCATTTTCTCCTCTGCATCCCTTCCTTTCCTTTTTTCCTTCTTTCTTATGGTACTTTCCTATTGGTTTCTTTATTCATAAGAAAGAAATTGAACAGTCCCTACCTCAAAACCAATAGTAGAATAAGTGCCTGGCACATATGAAGCCCTCACAGAATGGCAGTTGTTACTAGTAATGTTGTTAATGTGACAGTCAATACCCTGAAAAACAGCCTACCATTTCTTTGCCATGTTTTTAATTTCAGGCTCAGCTGCAATGACAAGCACACACTATCATACTTAATCTCTTTTATAAGGAAAATCAGTTCCTGTGGAATGCTTTTGACAGCAGAACATCACATTCCATTTCTCTTGCAGGCTCTCTTGGATGCTACCCAGGCAAGCTGACATCTTAGCAAATGGGCTAAGAAGCCTAGATTAAGAAAGTCCAGTTCTTATTGATAGAAATATGTGCTTTGACACATGTATAAGGCAGCCAGTCCTATGAGCTTGGGCACACTCAGGTGGATAAACAACTTTTTTCTAACTATACTAGCATCTTAAAATGCTCCTTGTTAATAATAATATAACAATAATAGTTTTTTTAAACTTTAGGTTTATTTAAATCACAGAATCCCAATTCTTAACGTTAGCAAGAAGCCGGGCGTTGTGGCGCACGCCTGTAATCCCAGCACTTGGGAGGCTGAGGCAGGAGGATCAGTGTGAGTTCGAGACCAGCCTGGGCTACAAAAGTGAGCTCAAGGCCAGCCTGAACTGCATAGTGAGACCCTGTCTCAAAAAGACAAAAAAAAAAAAAAAAAAAAAAAAAAAAAAAAAAAAAAAAAAAAAAAAAAAAAAAAAAAAAAAA